>JAOPHQ010001544.1:0-46263 GCA_030340625.1 Merluccius polli | reverse complement strand
GCTCCCCCCCCAGAGCGGCGGCTCCCCCCAGCAGCCCCTGAGCCCAGAGGGCCTCGCAGGTGTGGCTGCTTTCCCCCCCCATGATGCTAGGGAGGTGTGAGGGCGCTAGCGCTGAGAGCGTGCCTCACAAGGGGGACGCGCTGCAGTCGCTCAGACTAAGTATTCCTATGCAGGAAACTGAATTGTGTAAGCATAAACACTGGTGTGCAGTGAGTTTCCATTCCCCGCTTCTCTTCTTCCCCTGCCCTACTTTAGTTGTTTGATTTAGTTTTCTGTATGCATCTTGCCGTTCTGCTGCCTTGATACAGTGTTGGTGTCTGACTCTTCTTTAGAGGAATCATTGCACTGGTGTATTTCTTTTTAATCTATGTCTCTGTTATGTTTTGGTGAATTAGAAGGCATGTATTTTTATTCATAGGTTGTTGAAATAATTAATAATTAAAGTATTATTCAATTATTTCATTTTCTTTGGCTTGTATTTAGGATTCCCATTCCGCATAGTATGATCCAATATATAGCTATGTAGTACATTGTTGTCTGTTTTGCATTTGTTTAAACCCCTAGTCCCAATTTGTAAAATCAAACCACAGGGACAGCATCTAACACACTAGGGACGGGAATCTGCAGGAACCTCACGATACGATATTGCAGCGATTTTTGAGTGCTGATACGTTTTGCGATTGTGTAAAAATTGGTATAAGATTTTCAGATTTTTTTTTGTTGCGATCTTATCTTTTGTGTGGTTTCACGTCTGGGTTTAACATTAGGGTTCGAGTTCTCCAGGTCTGACGGTGTCCTCTTACACATTAATGTTTCCACTAATATTGCATTTATGTTTCTGGCTTCCATTTTGTTTCTTAAAATAAATCGATTTTTGAGTCAACCTGAGTTTAGTAGAATCCCAAAACTCAGGAATCTGATTTTTTCGCCCACCCCTATAACATACTCACAATGCACTTGTTTCTGATTGGTTCAGAAAAATATATTTTTACACATTTTACCAGAGCTTGTGCTGTCCTTGCAGTTTGACTTAATTAACTTGGCTTTAGTAATAACCCCTTTCTCAAACATTATCCCAGTCCTCAAAATAATGACAGGGCTTACATCACAGTGTCTGTAAACTAAAATGTCTGTATTGTGTGACGTGTTACCGTGGCCACATTTGTTTAAAGATTTGCTATTCAAACTATCTCTTGGCCTGTAGCCAACCTGGAGCCATCGCTAGAGATGGAAAATGAGGAGAAGATTCGTCTGGATGCTCGCCGGCGTCTGGAGGAGCAGCTCAAACAGTACAGAGTGCAGAGGCACAAGGACAGGGTGAGCGGAGGAAAACCACACACTGTTCACACAGAGGTTTAAATATACCTTCCACCATCGTAATGACGCTAATGGCCTTTTAATGGCTAATGATACACATTGAATTGAATCTTCAGGTTTTTGTTGTATATGCTGGGTGGTAACATGATCAGATCAGATTGAAACTCTATAGAGACACTACCAGATAGCTAAGCTGCTACTGGTGCAATGGCATTGTTCAGGTACAGAAACAAAGTGAAAATATCCCCAAGAAGTTTAACTCGGCCAAAAATGAATCCATTCTTATGACACAAACTGCCCCACAACATTTTCTGCACTCCATTAAACAAATAAAGATGTCGGAGTGAAGCCATGTGCAGAACGGAGATCCATCCCATCATTTTGATGTTCCTTCCTCCATCCAGTCTCACCGTGGCAGCACAAGGAGCCGGCCGTCCAGCACCCTGGACACTGAGGTCATGCTGCACCCCGAGACGCTGCCCCGGGCCAGCACCCTCGCCATGACGACCGAGTACTCCTTCATGAGGACCAGCGTCCCCCGGGGGCCCAAACTGGGCAGCTTGGGGATCCCGCCGGCCAAGGAACGCAAGTCCAGAACCCCCCGCTCTAGCAAGATCCACTCCCTGGCTGACTACAAGTCCCCCGAGAACGGAGGTGGCGGGGGAGGCGGGGGAGGCGGGGGAGGAGACACGGCGAGGACCGCGGACGGCTCCCTCCACTCCACCATGAGCTCCGTGTCCACCCTGTCCGAGCGCAGCGGCGTGTCTGAGTCCGGCTCCGCCGAGGGTCCGCCGGGCTCCCTGCTGCAGCTGGCGGACTGCGTCTCCGAGTTCGACGGCAGCGAGTCGGGGGCGAGGCCCGGGACGGACGGCAACGACAGCGACAGCTCGTCCTACAGCAGCGTCTCCACCCGGGGGGGCTACGGCACGCCGGGGGAGCGGCATCGGGGGCCGGGCGCGGCGCAGGGCAGGGAGATGGCCCCCGAGGCCGTGGGCCTGTTCCCCTCCCTACAGGAAGTGCTGCAGGCGGCCAGCGACGAGCGGCAGCAGCTCCTGGAGCTGGAGCGTGAGAGGGAGGGCGCAGCGGAGCCTCGCAGCCGCAGGGACAGCTTCTCCAGCAGGTACCCAGATCATAACTCTCATTCATAACTGTCATTATAGATATAATAGTGTAATAGAGTTATTATACACAGTGTGTATTATAACTCTATTACACTATTATATCTATTATACACAGTGTGTATTATAACTCTATTACACTATTATACACAGTGTGTATTATAACTCTATTACACTATTATACACAGTGTGTATTATAACTCTATTACACTATTATATCTATTATACACAGTGTGTATTATAACTCTATTACACTATTATATCTATTATACACAGTGTGTATTATAACTCTATTACACTATTATATCTATTATACACAGTGTGTATTATAACTCTATTACACTATTATATCTATTATACACAGTGTGTATTATAACTCTATTACACTATTATATCTATTATACATAGTGTGTATTATAACTCTATTACACTATTATATCTATTATACACAGTGTGTATTATAACTCTATTACACTATTATATCTATTATACACAGTGTGTATTATAACTCTATTACACTATTATATCTATCATACACAGTGTGTATTATAACTCTATTACACTATTATATCTATTATACACAGTGTATTATAACTCTATTACACTATTATATCTATTATACACAGTGTGTATTATAACTCTATTACACTATTATATCTATTATACACAGTGTGTATTATAACTCTATTACACTATTATATCTATTATACACAGTGTGTATTATAACTCTATTACACTATTATATCTATTATACACAGTGTGTATTATAACTCTATTACACTATTATATCTATTATACACAGTGTGTATTATAACTCTATTACACTATTATATCTATTATACACAGTGTGTATTATAACTCTATTACACTATTATATCTATTATACACAGTGTGTATTATAACTCTATTACACTATTATATCTATTATACACAGTGTGTATTATAACTCTATTACACTATTATATCTATTATACAGTGTGTATTATAACTCTATTACACTATTATATCTATTATACACAGTGTTACCGAGTCAGCAGCACTTTATTGTCGTCTTTGTTAACATTCTAGTATGAGTCGGTGATGTGAACAAGAATTGGCGTATTTACCTTAAACCTTACTGTTAAATCAAAACAGTAAAGGAAAGGTGGCACTTCTACTATATACAATACACACAGCCTATATGTTTGTGTATTATAGCACATTATTTATAATATAAAATAGAAACATCATAGTATAAATCCACCGTTATAAAACACCTTTTTGACATGCAGCACATTGCAAACTGCCCATGCTAGTTCCCCAGCCAAGCCTCTGTTTGCCTTGGGATGTTGTATTTGATGTTGCATTGAAGTGTAGGAATAGGATTTGACTCTTAAGGGTGATTTATGGATAATTAATTATGTAAACATATTGTGAATATGTTGCAGGATCATGTAGTAGCTAGGGTGTTCAGCCAAAAGGTATGATGAAGGGTTTGATCCCCAATTTCCACAGCCTACCTGTAGGCACATCTAAAGCAAGATGCTTAACCCTATTGAATGACTAAATGGTAAACAGTTCAACAGATCTGTTGGTTGTGTATAAAACTGTCAGTCCTGGAGGTCCAGTGGAGCCGAGAGCAGGATGAGTAACACCTGAGCTTGGAGCCATGTGTGATGCCTAGTCTCACAAATCAGATTTTAGATTAACATCTAAAGTCTGATGGCAGACAAGCTCAAATCTGTTTCTTTTTCTTTCACTTCAAATGTATTTCAACCAATAATGTTGCTGGGGGGCGGGATCTGTAGAAGTGTGTTACATGGAATGGATCTCTACTGGAAACAATCTGAACGGTGGAACCACAACAAACGTGAGATGGCTGACCATTCGTGTTGGATCCAGAAGATGACTGATAACCAGTTGTGCTAGTTACTGAAAAATAGTAACTAGTTACTTACTATGCGCGCGCAATCGTAACACACCTCGGACCTACGGCCGACGGGGGGACCTGTGGGGGTGTCTCAAAAAGGAGGACAAAGACGGACAGGGCATTGAAAAACCGGACAGTTTAAACTTTATTGATCGGGAACTGTGTGCCGTTGTAAAACCTCACCAAAAGGAACGGAGTAACGCAGCGTTTGGTAACTGGAACGGAGTTACTGCATTTTAAAAAACAACGCGTTACTGAAAAAGTAACAGCGTTACATAACGGCGTTACTAACAACGCGTTACTACCCAACACTGCTGATAACTAAAATGATTGTCTTCCCATTGTCGGTTTCCCTCCTTGGCCAACCGAGAACACAACGTCGACCAGCACTGGTAAACTAAACTTTTCCCATAGCCGGTGGGAAGACAAAGTAAAACGTCCGGACACCAACTTCCTTAGACATCTGTAAAGGTTTAAAATCAAACGTGCAGCAGACTGGCCACTGTAGAATACATTTGTTAAAATCGTCCTCTGAAACCTTCGTCTTGCAGATGATTTTGTCTTCGGAAGAATATCTCCGTAACAAAACAGGAAACACTGCGTAACTCTGCCGCTCCCACTTCCTGGTTTCTGGCCCAGGCGCAGCGCCGTCTCCCCCAGATGTTTGGCGATAGCTGTCAAACTACTGGATCCGAGGTTATGTGATGCCAAGCGTTTCCCTTTTGTCCTCCAGTGTTTCCGTGGAGAGCTCTGTGACGGGCCATGACGACATGCTGCAGGTGCTGAAGGAGAAGATGCGGTTGGAGGGCCAGCTGGAGTCCTTGTCCTCGGAGGCCGGTCAGGTGAGAGGACAATATGAAGACCTTCAGCAGTGTAGCATCCACCTGTTAAGGTCATTGTAATAGTTTGATGTTCAATCAATCAATCAAATATTATATCTAGGGCAGCAACTAACAATTATTTTCATAGTTGATTAATCTAATTAGATTTTTTTACGATTTGTATAGAAAATGTCATAAATAATAGCAAATGCCATCAAGGGTTTCCAGAGTCCAAAGTCGTCTCTTAAATTTGCTTATCTGACAAGCAGCCAAGAAAAACTGAAGTATTAATTTTATGTTGATCCATGAGCCAAATTTTCTGTCGATCGACTAATTGATTAATCAACTAATTGTTGTAGCCCTAATTATTTTATTATTTTATTATTTGATGCTTTGATTTTTCTCATCCTCACTTGTAAGTCACATTGGATAAAAGCATCTGCCAAGTGGCCCCTATTTTACCTGAGGTGTGATCTTGATAAGCCCAGTGGACTGTACCAACTGGTAGGGGTGGACACTCAAGTCTAATACAGCAGGAGTTGACCCAAAGCGCTTTACTTTGACAGAAGTAGGGGTTGGGCAGGACAGTTGATAAAAGGGTCCCAGGGATACACAGGTCTTGACTAAAATAATGCATAAAATATGTAGAAAGAAAACAATATATATATATAATAAAAAAGAACAACATAGAGTAAAACAGGTAAAATAGAGTAAAAACAGGAAAATAAAAAGTAGTAGAAAGTAAGATCAAGGTTAAGGATGTTAAGGGTTGTTAAAAGCAAGAGTGACAAGATCTTTAAATCAGACTTAAAACTGGCGCGGGTGGTGGAGGATGTGGGGTGGAAGGGGAGTCCATCGGTTTGGGCAGCAGAGGACACCTTTCGTTTAAGACGTGTATGGGGGACAGACAGGAGCTGTTCTGTAGATGACCCGGTCGACCTGGAGGTGGAGTGTGGGGAAAGCATTTCAGCAATATAACACTCCCACTCGTGATGTCACTAGAGGGTACATTTTGACATTCTGGCTTGTAGTGGCTAGTCAGCATCACACCTGGTGGTAACATAGGGGCCCTTTACCGATCAACCCTTCAACCCCACCCCTGCAGGCTCTCAAGGAGAAGACGGAGCTGCAGGCCCAGCTGGCCACGGTGAATGCCCAGCTCCAGGCCGAGCGTGAGCAGGGCCAAGCCAGCCAGGAGAAGCAGAGCGCCTTGACCTCAGAGGTGGGCACCTTGAGGCAGAGCTGCGGCCAGCTGGAGAGGGCCATGGTGGAGCTCCAGGGCAGCCTGGAGAGCAAGAACGCCAGCCTGGCCTCGCTGGGCACCGACCTGCAGGTGGCGGAGGAGCAGTACCAGAGGCTGATGGGGAAGGTGGAGGAGATGCAGAAGACGGTCACCTCCAGGGACAATGCTGGTACGTTGGTGTGGCAGAGGGCTAAAGACGTCCTCCAGTGCCCTTCATATTGTTGTGCGCCTACTATTCTAGATCCAGGTGTTGGGTTTGTTGCTCATTCTACTTTTTGTAACTAGCTTGAAAGCAGAATGAAGAACGTAATGCTTCAGCAAAAAAATGAGACGAATGAAGTTAACATTTCCTGAGTGCTATCTGACTTTATTACACAGCTTTTTCGATTCTGATCGTCAATTACAGCAGTCTATGGTCTGTTATTTCTGAATAGCAGACCGTTGCTATGAATAACAGACTGTTGCTATGGACGCTATTTCCAACTGTAGAATCACATTTTTTAGCGACTGTTTTTTTTTTTTTGCGGAAGCAATAATCCTTTTTCAAATCAATAACATATTTTTTGCGAAGCTCACCCTGTCGGGGTTTATTTTGCAATAATGACCAACTCGCTGTTCATTATCCATTTCATAGCCATCTATGATGTTTATTATCAGTCATTTTAAATGACTGAAAATGTTTTCTTGGTACAGTCCAGGAGTTTGACGTGTTAATGTGCGTGTTGTCTTCTTGGTACAGTCCAGGAGTTTGACGTGTTAATGTGTGTGTTGTCTTCTTGGTACAGTCCAGGAGTTTGACGTGTGAATATGTGTGTTGTCTTCTTGGTACAGTCCAGGAGTTTGACGTGTGAATATGTGTGTTGTCTTCTTGGTACAGTCCAGGAGCTGCACCAGCAGGTTGGAGGTCTCCAAGGCCAGCTACAGCAGGTGCAGCTGGAGCGCAGCACCCTGCAGAACCGCCTGACGACCTCCCAGGCTGAGATCGACTCCCTGCAGCAGCTCCGCCACTGGTACCAGCAGCAGCTAGCCCTAGCCCAAGAGGCCAGGGTCAGGCTGCAGAGCGAGATGGCCAACATGCAGGTGAGAATCCGTCAAGCTCACAGCAAGAAGGTCCTGGGTTCGAAACCCCGGTGGGGTGACCTTTCTATGTGGAGTTTGTATGTTCTTCACGTAGGTTTCCTCTGGGTGCTCCGGTTTCCTCCCACACTGAAAACATCCATTTCAGGTTAATCCCCATGCAGAAAGTAGGCTAGGCAGTAGATCTGGAGTCGGTCCCTGGGAGCTGCACTGCTCCTAGCATGCTAGTGCTTTCAACATAAGCGCACCCATCCAAGTAGCTCCATCATTATCAGTGTAATATGCTAAAAACATCAAAGAAAACTTCACCATGCCATAATAAAACCAGGTAAACACAAGGTTATAATCTATATTCTCAATATATTATTGGGCAGATGGTAAATGGCAAATGGTATATCATTGTATTTCAATACATAACACAGAGTTCTGCCGACGACAGATTTGACTTGTTGCTGTTGTGCTGTTCTGCTGCAGGTGGGAAAGATGACCCAGATTGGTGTCCTGGAGCACTTGAAGCTGGAGAACGTGACCCTGTCTCACCAGCTGACTGAAACCCAGCACCGCTCCATTAAGGAGAAGGAACGCATTGCAGTCCAGCTGCAGAGCATCGAGGTGCGTCCTCCAAAGTGGAGTAGAGATGAAACGAGCGATGACTGATGCATTGTTGGGTCTGGTTCTAAAACTTTTTCACAACATTTTTTCCCCTGTAATTTTGAAAAAGCGGTACGGCTTTTGATGAAGACATTATGAAATGAAGACAAAAGGGACGTAATACAAAGTAACAAATGAATAACTAACTAATGCAATAGTCTGAAAGCTGGATGGTAAGAATGTGTAAGAACCCTGTACACCAAAAAATATGTTGATGATGAATATCCCTTGAAGACCACGCATCAAGCAAAATAACGGCCCTCAATCCCAGTTTGGATCCTGATGGTCCTGATCAACCAGAAGCAGCATGGTCACGTATTGTTTCACGTGACACGTGGTCTTTGTGCAGGTGGACATGTTGACGCAGGAGTCGGCCTACCAGCAGATCCAGGACGCGAAGAGCATGGTGGAGGACGACCTGCAGCACAAGCTGGAGGAGTTTGAGGAGGAGAGGGAGCACCTGGTCAAGCTGGCCAACACAGCCAGTGCTCTGGAGAGAGAGCTACAGCAGGTGAATGGCCCACCTGTCCTACCTGTCCTACCCAGTCTTGTCTCACGAGGCGTGGACGTGGAACCACTCCTTTAAAGAAAACAAACTACTGCACACAGCCACCAGACCATGTGCAGCCAGTCAGGCTGTGTGCTGCGCTTTAGGCCATAAGTCATATCAATAGTGCATTTTAATGATGGACAGTTGGGTTATTTCAGTTTCATTTAATTGTTGGTTCTTGTTTGTTTGGTATCTTGCTCAAGGATGGTTGCGGACATCCGGAGTCGAACCCTCGTTCCATTTTTTTACCCCAACACCTATCCTGCCGCCCCTCTTATATTTACACAATTCCAGCCGCTAGCCTAGCATGTTGCTGCTAACACACAAGCTGTACCTCCAGGGGACCGTATATTAACGCATCGTTAATATATTAATATATTAAGTATATTAACGATGGATGGATCCCCTATTTTTTGCCTCACTGCATTGGCTGCCAGTAAATCTAAAAAAATCGATTTTAAGATTTCAATTATTTATTGTGCACTACATGGCTTAGCTCCTGCCTGTATTTCCGAGCTACAAAGCCCTTACACCACCGAGCCGTCACAACCTAAACCTGTTGGCTATATTGCGTGCCAAACTAAAAGCCAAAGACATCCAATGTGTTATTGCAGTCTGGGCACCCAGACTCTGGAACAGTCTCCCCCTTCCCATCAGATCAGCCGGGTCTGATGGGAAACATATAATTTATTTTTAGGAAACTTCTTAAGAATTATCTTAAGATACTTTTGTAAATCTGGCCCCAGGTGAAGATGACCCTTACCCAGAAGGACTTGCAGCTGGGCGCCCTGCAGCAGGAGCACCTGGAGCTGATGCGGCAGCTGACGGCCACGCAGGAGAGCCTGCACACCAGGGAGCAGTCCATCCACCAGCTGGAGGCTCGCTTCCTGGGGCTGGAGGCCCGGCTGGCCGAGCTGCAGGCCGACGCCACCGCCAAGGACGACAGCATCCAGTTCCTCCAGAATGAGAAGATCGTCCTGGAGGTGGCGCTGCAGGCGGCGCGCGCTGACAAGAGCCAGCTGGACGAGGACGCGGAGCGGCTGGGCGAGGACGTGCTGGTGGCGTCCGACGTCCTGGACGCGCTCAGACAGGAGGTCCAGGTCAAAGCCGCCCAGGTGAGGAGAGAGAACTTCATTGGATGATGAGGGAATGATTCAGAGTTTTATATTCATCTAAAAAATATATACATGTATATTTTAAAGTAAGTGATAATAAGATTTAAAATTTGATAATATATTGATAATTGTAAATATGAATGAAATGTATGAATTTAATGTATGATAACATTAAAAAGCCCAAAGTAACTTTCCCCATGTTTTATTTACTAGATTGAAACTTTACAAAAGGAAAATGGCACCTTAAAGAAACAGACTCAGAAATTAAAAGAGCAGTTCCAACAACAAAAGGTAATTAATGAGGTTTCACATTCTTCTTCTCTACCTCTTCATGTTAATTCATGTATTCAATCGTTTGAACAATGTATATCTACATTTACTCTTTGCATTATGAAGGAGGGTCGTATATTGTCAGGGCCGCTGAATATTAATACATTCATGTATTTCACAAATGTATTTGCAATTCGACCCCTATAACCCGGGTCCAGAACAAACGGGTGAAGGGTTTCGTATTAAAACAATTGTTTGGCGAGTAGGTTTCACATTCTACAGGTAAATCTCACATTTTAAAAGTTAGCTTCGGACCCTAAGGTTAGGATCCCTAACCCGATAACTCTTTACACTGAAAACTCCTCCAGGTGATGGTGGAGGCATACCGGCGCGACGCGGGCTCCAAGGAGCAGCTGATCGGCGAGCTGCGCTCCACCAAGAAGCGTCTGGCGGCGGAGGTGTCTGAGCTGAGGCAGGCGCTGCTGGACGCCCAGGGGGAGAGGCAGGTGGCGGTGGCCGAGCAGGAGCGCCTGCAGCAGGAGGTGCGGCGTGTCCAGGAGCAGATGAATGGCCTGGAGGCCCACCTGCAGGCTGTGCAGACGGAGAGAGACCTGCTAGACCAGCAGATCCAGGTACAGATACAGCACTGTACATTACAGTCCATCGATAAGTCGGTCGACAGAAAAATAATTGAGTACAATTTGTAAAATCGATTCATCCTTTAGGTCATTACAGTACAAATACCAAACATTTGCTGCTTGATTCTTCAGAAATTCAAATGTTTGTTTTTCTCGGCCGCTTGTCAGATAAAGCATGCACATTTAAAACATCACTTTGGACTCTGGTAACTTGTGATGGCATTTGCTATTATTAAAGACATTTTGTAGACTAAATGATTAATCGATTAATAGACGAAATTAGATTAGAGATTAAACAACTATGAAAATAATCGTACACAGACGGAGAGGGTACACACATGGTACACATGCAGCCAGATACAGATACATGCACAATACATTACAGTCAGATACAAGTACACAGACGCAGGTACAGTACACACACGCAGACAGATAGAAGTATGCACATTGTACACACACGCAGACAGATGCAAGTACATACACAAGAAGTATACACAGCCTGAGCTCTATTTATTTATTTTTGCTTCATCCAGCAGTTGCAATCTGTGCTGCAGATATCAGTGCATCAAGCTTTTTGTTTCTAAATAGCATTGCGCCGCAGGCCATCTGCCATCCTATTTTGAGTGAGGCCTGTTTTGATTGAACATTTGCGTCCGGTTGTCTACCTCAGTCTGTCCAGTTGGACCAGAGCCAGCTAGCAGCTGTGACGGAGGAGAACCAGGGACTCAGGGAGCAGGTGGAGCAAATGCGGAGTGAAGCCAAAAAGTGAGTCGCATCCGCCATGTTATGGCGCTTCTTCTAGGAACCAAAATGGACCTGACGTGGTTCCACAGATATGGCACTGCTGCTGTCATGTGTCGATCTGTATCGATCAATTTCACTTTCACCAAAGAAAGAAGGTGTCATTTATGAATTAATTTATTAATCCCATATCGTAAAATTGGGGAATATCACCATCCAGTTATTAAACCTTGCTTTCTGCTTCCAAAACAGGGCCATCTCCGAGCAGAAGGTGCGCATGAAGCGACTGGGGACGGATTTGACCAGTGCGCAGAAGGAGGTGAAGGCCAAACACAAGGCCTACGAGAACGCCGTGGGCATCCTGAGCCGGAGGCTGCAGGAGGCCCTGACCGAAAAGGAGGCATCCGAGGCAGAGCTGGTCAAACTCAAGGCACAGGTCTCGGATGGGGCTGACAACCAGGCCCTCCAGGTAAAGCGGCCCCCACCACATGGGCCCTTTCCCCAAGCACTGGGAAGCGCTGGTCCCCACATTTCTGTTGTTTCTGGTCTATGCTCTCTGGGCCATTATGAAGAAGTATGCCCAATCTCCTTAAAGCAGAGCCGAGGAGATGATTCTATATGTATGTGTGTGTATGTGTGTGTGTGTGTGTGTGTGTGTGTGTGTGTGTCTGTGTGTCCTCCAGGAGAAGATTGCAGCCCTGCAGGCAGAGCTGCAGTCTGTCAGCCACAATAAGACCCTACTGGAGAAGGAGCTCCAGGAGATCATCACCCTCACCTCCACAGAGCTGGAGGAGTACCAGGAGAAGGTCATGGAGCTGGAGGATGAGGTGTGCAATCAAGACTTGTTTTAATAAAGATTCAATTATCTATTTTAGTTAGCATTAGGACCATAAACTCAGTCATGCTGATTATGGTTTAATGTGGTTTAATCACATGTTTTACTTGTAAGTATTTCTAATATGTTACTGTGCTTGTCGTTGCGCTCTAAATGTAATGTTGATAAGCTGTAAGTGCCCTCTGGCATACAGATACAAGTTCGAGTGCCTGCACCCTTTGTGTGTGTGCACATACAGATGCATGGGTCTTTATTTACACATTTCGAAATGTCCTCCTCCAGCTTCAAGAGTCCCGGTGCTTCAAGAAGCGCATCCGGAAGTTGGAGGATGCCAACAAGAAGCTAGTGCTGGAGCTTGAACACGAAAAAGGGAAACTAGCCGGATTAGGACAATCCCACAATGCACTGCGGGAGCACTCCAACATCCTGGAGACGGCCCTCGCTAAGAGGGAAGCAGATCTGGTCCAGCTCAATCTGCAGGTGGACATTTGTTTTCTCTTTAGTTTGTAATATTGGAACCACTGACATGTCGGTAATATTGGAACCACTGACATGTCGGTTGAGAAGTCACCATCAATCAACAGTTTTTAGTTGACTTGTTCATGACTTGAACTCCTTACCAGGTTCAAGCCGTGTTGAAGCGTAAGGAGGAGGAGGACCAGCAGATGAAGCAGGTGGTCCACACTCTTCAGCAGGCCCTGGAGAAGGAGAAGGCCAGGATCAAGGACCTCCAAGAACAGGTATGAACATTGGGGAATCAAAACCAACCTAACCAGGGCTGAAAAGTAAGACTAACGTAACGTAACACTTTACGTTACATTACTCAGACAGCTCTCAGTACACAGCTCCTGGTGTGTTATGTTGCATGATGGACCAGAATGACGCATCGGGACTAAGGCTGGGCGATATGGCCAAAGTCTTCTATCCCAAAATAGGTAATTTAATATCTCGATAACGATATAGCATGTTTTCTGGTAATTCAATAAATAATCTATATAATTATTTTCTAATGTTCATCACTTTACTGTAATGTAGCCTTTAAAACCAGGAAAACACAACGCTTACTCCATATCACGAAATTACCATGTCCAAAATGTAACACGATATCTAGTATGGCAATATATCGATATTATACCGATATCGTGGTACAAGACTAGATATCGTCTTAGATTTTGGATATCGTAATATCGGCATAAGTGTTGTCCTTTCCCGGTTTTAAAGGCTGCATTACAGTGAAGTGATGAAAAAAAATGAGAAAATACTTTTCATTTGTCAAGTATTTAATTCACGCAGGAGTATGCAAAAATAGGCTTCACCATGTGATTATTTTATATAGACTATTTATTTATTGAATTACCAGAGAACATGCTATGTCGTGATATATATCGTTATCAAGATATTAAATGACCTATGTCGGGATAGAAGGTATCGCCCAGCCCTAATATCTAGTCTCATATCACAATATCAATATAATATCGATATATTGCTCAACCCTAATTAGGATATTATAGATTGTGTGTTTATTCATGTGTTGTGTTCTACAGCAGTGTAATTGGTCTCCTGTCCTCTAGGTGGCAGCAGCCAAGGCAGAGGCAGCACACAACCGGCGCCACTACAGGGCAGCCATGCTGGAGCTCTGTGAGATCAAGAAGGACCTGCAGGCCAAAGAGGAACTGGTCAAAGCACTGCAGAACGAAGCTCACAAACTGCAGTATGTAGAACCTCCTCATCCACGCACGTCTTATAACCTCGGATCAGCTGATCAGTGACTCATACTCATAACTGACTTATACTCATACTCATACGTGACTAACCTATACTCATACTCATATGTAACTGACCTATACTCATACTTCTTTATTAACAGGGTTAACCCTAACCCTAACCCATACGTAACTGACTCATACTTCTTTACTAACAGGGTTAGGGTTAGCACTTGACACCCTAACACTTGAATTGAAAACCTCATACTTCTCCTGTTGTGTACTTGACTACCCTAAATATGAAACATCGAATATTGTGTTCTGAATATTGTGTTTGCTTTGGATGAAAATGTCTAAATAACTAATATGAAGAGTCCCATTTAACATATGTGGACCAGTCTTGTCCTACAGTCCATGGTCTGGTTCCTCCTCTGCAGGGCTCAGGATGAGCAGCACTCCAGCGAGGTGTCTCTCTTCCGGGAGGAGCTGAGCGAGGCCCACTCCAAGCTGCAGATCCTCCAGAAGCAGCTGGACGAGGAGCTGGCCAAGCAGCCCATCACCACGCAGGAGGTGGGTCGTCTCTGCCCACCCTTCTGTGAAACGTTAGCCTGAACCAGTGGGTCCTTTGAGCAACCCCATCTTTTCAAGTTCGAGTCAGTGTGTCTGTGGTGCTCCAGCGTGCAATCGAAGTATTTCAATGATCAATTATATATAGATTCTGATATTTTGCGTTTGTTATGACGCCAACATAAATATTTTTTAAGTGTGCTTTATAAATATATATCACTTGACCTGATTTTGATTGGTCAACAGGTAAATAGCTGAACAGGTAAATAGTTGAACCATTATTGTGAACTGTTCCGCTGCCAGGTGGAGGATCTGCGGTGGGAGGTGGAGCAGAGGCAGCGGGAGATCGAGTCCCAGAGGCAGCAGATGGACGTGGCGGAGCAGTGTAACCACCGGGAGCTGGACAACCTGCAGGCGGCTCTGCAGGTAAACGCTCACCAGGAAGAGTAGTCATGGCAACCTGGATCGTCACACACCACTTTCTGCCACTTTTTAGAAGGAGCTTGATGTTTTGAAGTTGGATTTTTTTATTTTTTATTATTGATTGTATTAGTAGTTATAGTGTTGTTGTTTTTCTTACCACAAATGTGTTTGCTAATATTGAATCAAGGAGCTGTAGTTTGTAAATCACTACATAAAAAAATCTTTGAAAAACACAATCAACAAAAAGGCAGAACATTCTGGAAGCAGCCTTCTGAACTGTTCAGTATAGTCCCCTCTTGCTAACATTCAGTGACCTCTGACCTCTTCTCTCACCGTCTCAGGACATCAAGGTGGAGCTGGAGTCTGTGCAGGAGGAGCTGAGCGGCACGCGGAAGGACAAGTTCATGCTGCAGGCCAAGGTGGGCGAGCTGCGCAACAGCATGAAGACGGTGCTGCTGCAGAACCAGCAGCTCAAACAGGACCTCAAGCAGAACCGCCTGAGGAAGGTGAGGATCACACAGCATGGGATCCCTAAACCCCTCCTGGTTGGACTGAAAAAGAACTTCACCATACATAGTATGGTGCTGTGTTCAAGACCACTCTTGAATGCGGTACCAGACTTGATGTGCAAGCGAAGGTGGAGCAGGTCGTCTATACGTTGGAGAGTTGCTGGTTGGTTTTGCTCGCCTCCTTCTGGTGACAGGTTCTTCATCACCCTTGTATGAAAAGGTGCAAAGTATATATGTTTATAAAGTGTTTATATACCTGTAGTCTACACAGCGGGTAGTCTAGTGGTTAGGGCATTTGTCTCCCAGCTGAAAGGTTCTGTGTTCGAAGCCCTCTCTCCGCCGGCTACCATTAGGCATGCTGAACTCCTATCTGCTTCTCAGTGAACATATATCTAAATTCACTGTACTTAACTTTAAATAAAAGTGTCTGCTAAATGACTGAACCGTAAAACAAATGCATTTGAACACCGCATGTCAGGGTCTTATTCCTAACATGGGTCTGTCTGTGGGAGCAGCAGCGCATGGAGCTGCAGGGAGAGGGGAACCCGTCCAACCCGCTGACGCCCGTCAAGATCCCGGACTGCCCTGTCCCCGCGTCGCTGCTGGACGAGCTGCTGAAGCCCTCCGCCTCCGTCAACAAGGAGCCGCTCAACAACCTGCACAGCTGTCTGCGGCAACTCAAGTACGACCGCTGTCCTCCAACACTTTGATCCGAGTAGAAACAGAGATGATGTCATGCAGAGTAGAAACAGAGATGATGTCATGCACAGTAGAAACAGAGATGATGTCATGCAGAGTAGAAACAGAGATGATGTCATGCACAGTAGAAACATAGATGATTTCATGCACAGTAGAAACAGAGATGATGTCATGCAGAGTAGAAACATAGATGATTTCATGCACAGTAGAAACAGAGATGATGTCATGCACAGTAGCAACAGGGATGATGTCATGCACAGTAGCAACAGGGATGATGTCATGCACAGTAGAAACAGAGATGATGTCATGCACAGTAGCAACAGGGATGATGTCATGCACAGTAGCAACAGAGATGATGTCATGCACAGTAGAAACAGATGATGTCATGCAGAGTAGAAACAGAGATGATGTCATGCAGAGTAGAAACAGAGATGATGTCATGCAGAGTAGAAACATAGATGATTTCATGCACAGTAGAAACAGAGATGATGTCATGCACAGTAGCAACAGGGATGATGTCATGCACAGTAGCAACAGGGATGATGTCATGCACAGTAGAAACAGAGATGATGTCATGCACAGTAGCAACAGGGATGATGTCATGCACAGTAGCAACAGAGATGATGTCATGCACAGTAGAAACAGATGATGTCATGCACAGTAGCAACAGGGATGGTGTCATGCACAGTAGCAACAGAGATGATGTCATGCACAGTAGAAACAGATGATGTCATGCACAGTAGCAACAGGGATGATGTCATGCACAGTAGCAACATAGATGATGTCATGCACAGTAGAAACAGATGATGTCATGCACAGTAGCAACAGGGATGATGTCATGCACAGTAGAAACAGATGATGTCATGCACAGTAGCAACAGGGATGATGTCATGCACAGTAGCGATGTTTCAAGTCTTGGCAGTTTTACAGGTTTGTTTAACTTCAACCTCAGCTCCCGCAGTGAAGACATGTGTGGTACCCACTGCCACCAACTAAACTGTGATATGAAGTGGTGCATAAATCCCCCCCCCCCCCCCCCCCCCCCCCCATGTGTAGTAGTAAGGGTTCAACTCTCAGCAAAAAGGTACCGAGTTCGATCCCCATGTCCACCCACATGTCTACCTGTTAGTAAGTAGTAAGATAACCTCAAGATGATCTGTATATCAATTCACTGTAAGTTAACGTATCCCACTAAGAGTTAAAATAATGACCAAATAAATATATCAATGCTGGAAATGTAACGTCTCAGTGCGAGGAGGAGACGCTTGCTAACCCGGCCCTGGTGGCGTTCCTCAGGGAGGAGATGGACAGCCTTCAGAGACAGATGGAGGAGCACACTGTGACGGTGCAGGAGTCCATGAGCTCCTGGAGCGCCACGGAGGAGGAGCTGACTCGGCTGGAGGGATCGCCTCCCCTGGACAACGAGGAGCCACCGGAGAGCAACGACAACCCCGAGGAGGAGGAGGAGGAGGAGGAGCAGGAGGAGGAGCAGGCCCAGCTGTCATAACGCAGGGAGATGAGTCAGGCCTGCTGAGGGTCAGTTGAGGTTTATCCAAAAGGGCAAGTTACATTTTAAACCTCACTAGCCTGGAATTGACTTTATTTTTCTTACTTTTTCTTTTTTTTCTCAAACAGTTTCTGCCAACATTTGGCGTTCTCTCGCTGGCACACAGGTGAAATAATATGTCATCACCCATAGCTTGTGATATGTTTTTGCCATTTAAATAAATTTACCAATGCTCGATTTTCCCAGGGCTGTGTAAGACGTTTCCAGTCTTAACCCTCATAGTGTTACAGTTAAAGTCTGAAGTCCCCCCCCCCCCCAGCAACAAACCGTTCTTCCACTGTTCTTCTGGTGCCTGTAGGAATGAATTCGCTCATACTCTGACTTTTACTCTGACATCTCAACAGGGACATCATTGTTA
The DNA here is from genome assembly GCA_030340625.1 of Merluccius polli. Classification (NCBI taxonomy): domain Eukaryota; kingdom Metazoa; phylum Chordata; class Actinopteri; order Gadiformes; family Merlucciidae; genus Merluccius; species Merluccius polli. Next base: position 28,152 of record JAOPHQ010001544.1, on the reverse strand, counting down.
TTTTTGTTTTGGCCCCTTGTGTTAAAATGCTGTCTTTGGTTTCTTAAGCTTGATCTAATATATTGGGTTATGTACGTCTACAAATCTTTTTTTTGTATGTATGTATCTTGGCTGATTAGACTACAGATGTGTATGAAACGAAAGCCTTATGGATAAGAATATGTTGTAAGAGGACTAAAGGATTTAAATGGAGTTGAAGTGTTTCTACTGAAAGTGTGAACAGATTGTAATATATATTATTTGACTGTGTGTGCGTTTCCATATCGAATGGCTTGTTAACATTTGAGTTGCATCAACTGACAATGCACACTAAACAATGGGAATCATTTTCTATATAAAATGTTTGTTGGGTGAGCAAAAATGTTACTTCTTCTTCCTATACTTTGGTGCAATCAAAACTATTTCCTTCCTGTAACTGTTTTATATTTGCAGAAAATGTTGACCCCCCCCCCCCAAATCAATTGTTTTAGTTTTGCAGTTATTTGATGGCTATGGGGTAAAGTTAAAATATTTGCGGAGGTTAATATATGAAACTATTACTTTTTTTCTAATATTGTAAATTTGTAATTGTTTAATGTTATAAATGGGATGAGAAACATTATTTTAGCCGTACGTAACGGATGACGAAGCGTACGAACGGTACAGCGGCGTAACAAACGCTTCCGAACGCCACTGAACCCGCAGCGCTTCTTACAGTGATGCATTCTGGGAGAGGACTTCGCCGATACATCACCACAGCCCTCACAACTACACCTCTGGGCCCCAACAATATCTTCCAAACCAAACCTGGCCCCTGGAGTCCCGGGGGCCCCTGGAGTCCCGGGGGCCCCTGGAGTCCCGGGGCCCCTGAACCCCGGGGCCCCTGGAGTCCCGGGGCCCCTGAACCCCTGGAGTCCCTGAACCCCGGGGGCCCCTGGAGTCCCTGGACCCCGGGGCCCCTGGAGTCCCGGGGCCCCTGGGCCACTGAACCCCTGGACCCCCGGAGTCCCTGGACCCCGGGGCCCCTGGAGTCCCTGGGCCACTGAACCCCTGGACCCCCGGAGTCCCTGGACCCCGGGGCCCCTGGAGTCCCTGGGCCACTGAACCCCTGGACCCCCGGAGTCCCTGAACCCCTGGACCCCCGGAGTCCCTGGACCCCCGGAGTCCCTGAACCCCTGGACCCCCGGAGTCCCTGGACCCCGGGGGCCCCTGAACCCCGGGGGCCCCTGGAGTCCCGGGGCCCCTGGACCCCCGGAGTCCCTGGACCCCTGCATAGGCCTTGCTGTATTTACCTTCCTGCTGTGTTCTGGAATATTATCATTCCGATGTTAACGTTTATTTGGGAGTCATTGTATTTATCGCATAAAATTGCACTACTCATCAAATGTCTCTTTATTCACTTTATTCGCTTTCCGCAGCGCGAGCGCCTCGTTTTTAAAGTTCAGTTTCTCGTTTTTAAAGTTCAGTTTCTCGTTTTTAAAGTTCAGTTTCTCGTTTTTAAAGTTCAGTTTCTCGTTTTTAAAGTTCAGTTTCTCGTTTTTAAAGTTCAGTTTCTGAGATTTGGTTCAACGAGTATTTATTTTTTAGTCAGGCATATCCGAGCCACACGTTAGGGTCCTCACGCAGTCCAGTTTGAAAGTGTCGCGGTGTCAGGGAGCAGGAGGAGCAGAGGAGGTGGGCTACAGCTAACCAGGAGGAGTAGAGGAGCTGACCAGGAGGAGCAGAGGAGGTGGGCTACAGCTAACCAGGAGGAGTAGAGGAGCTGACCAGGAGGAGTAGAGGAGGTGAGCTACAGCTAACCAGGAGGAGTAGAGGAGGTAACCAGGAGGAGTAGAGGAGGTAACCAGGAGGAGTAGAGGAGGTAACCAGGAGGAGTAGAGGAGGTGAGCTACAGCTAACCAGGAGGAGTAGAGGAGGTAACCAGGAGGAGCAGAGGAGGTGGGCTACAGCTAACCAGGAGGAGTAGAGGAGGTGGGCTACAGCTAACCAGGAGGAGTAGAGGAGCTAACCAGGAGGAGCAGAGGAGGTAACCATGAGGAGCAGAGGAGGTAACCGGGAGGAGTAGAGGAGCTGACCAGGAGGAGTAGAGGAGGTGACCAGGAGGAGTAGAGGAGGTGACCAGGAGGAGTAGAGGAGGTAACCGGGAGGAGTAGAGGAGGTAACCAGGAGGAGCAGAGGAGGTAACCAGGAGGAGTAGAGGAGCTAACCAGGAGGAGTAGAGGAGGTGACCAGGAGGAGTAGAGGAGGTGACCAGGAGGAGTAGAGGAGGTGACCAGGAGGAGTAGAGGAGGTGACCAGGAGGAGTAGAGGAGCTAACCAGGAGGAGTAGAGGAGCTGACCAGGAGGAGTAGAGGAGGTGACCAGGAGGAGTAGAGGAGGTGACCAGGAGGAGTAGAGGAGGTGACCAGGAGGAGTAGAGGAGGTAACCGGGAGGAGCAGAGGAGGTAACCGGGAGGAGTAGAGGAGGTAACCAGGAGGAGTAGAGGAGGTGACCAGGAGGAGTAGAGGAGCTGACCAGGAGGAGTAGAGGAGGTGCGCTACAGCTATCAGACTCATTGAAAGAGGAACCGCTGTGACGCGTTGTGAGGACCCGGCCTGTCCGACAGACTGCCTGTTAACAATGGTGGCTAACGGCTAGCTAGCGTTAGCTGAGCGGAGTGACTAATTGCCCTTTTCTAATATAAAGTCTGCATTGCCGTAAAAGTAGCCATACAATGAAAGTTATAATAGTTATGCGTAAATAAACATTTAAAATCATACAATGTATAGATTATAATCAAAAATAATGGTGTACGCTGAACATTAACCCTCCCTTTTAAGTGCGCATGCGCACAACGTGTTGTAAACAATGACTCTTGCAGACCGAGCATCGTGTTCACCTTAAAATCCAACACGTCCTAACCCGCAGATACAACATGGTCCTCGGTAAGTAGGGTTAGATACTCTGTAAGTAGGGTTAGATACTACATGGTCCTCTGTAAGTAGGGTTAGATACTACATGGTCCTCTGTAAGTAGGGTTAGATACTCTGTAAGTAGGGTTAGATACTACATGGTCCTCTGTAAGTAGGGTTAGATACAACATGGTCCTCTGTAAGTAGGGTTAGATACTACATGGTCCTCTGTAAGTAGGGTTAGATACTACATGGTCCTCTGTAAGTAGGGTTAGATACTACATGGTCCTCGGTAAGTAGGGTTAGATACAACATGGTCCTCTGTAAGTAGGGTTAGATACAACATGGTCCTCTGTAAGTAGGGTTAGATACTACATGGTCCTCTGTAAGTAGGGTTAGATACTACATGGTCCTCTGTAAGTAGGGTTAGATACTACATGGTCCTCGGTAAGTAGGGTTAGATACAACATGGTCCTCTGTAAGTAGGGTTAGATACTACATGGTCCTCTGCAAGTAGGGTTAGATACTACATGGTCCTCTGTAAGTAGGGTTAGATACTACATGGTCCTCTGTAAGTAGGGTTAGATACTCTGTAAGTAGGGTTAGATACTACATGGTCCTCGGTAAGTAGGGTTAGATACTCTGTAAGTAGGGTTAGATACAACATGGTCCTCGGTAAGTAGGGTTAGATACTCTGTAAGTAGGGTTAGATACTACATGGTCCTCGGTAAGTAGGGTTAGATACTCTGTAAGTAGGGTTAGATACTACATGGTCCTCGGGTAGTAGGGTTAGATACTACATGGTCCTCTGTAAGTAGGGTTAGATACTACATGGTCCTCTGTAAGTAGGGTTAGATACTACATGGTCCTCTGTAAGTAGGGTTAGATACTACATGGTCCTCGGTAAGTAGGGTTAGATACAACATGGTCCTCGGTAAGTAGGGTTAGATACTACATGGTCCTCTGTAAGTAGGGTTAGATACAACATGGTCCTCTGTAAGTAGGGTTAGATACTACATGGTCCTCTGTAAGTAGGGTTAGATACTACATGGTCCTCTGTAAGTAGGGTTAGATACTACATGGTCCTCTGTAAGTAGGGTTAGATACTACATGGTCCTCTGTAAGTAGGGTTAGATACTACATGGTCCTCTGTAAGTAGGGTTAGATACTCTGTAAGTAGGGTTAGATACTACATGGTCCTCGGTAAGTAGGGTTAGATACTCTGTAAGTAGGGTTAGATACAACATGGTCCTCGGTAAGTAGGGTTAGATACTCTGTAAGTAGGGTTAGATACTACATGGTCCTCGGTAAGTAGGGTTAGATACTCTGTAAGTAGGGTTAGATACTACATGGTCCTCGGGTAGTAGGGTTAGATACTACATGGTCCTCTGTAAGTAGGGTTAGATACTACATGGTCCTCTGTAAGTAGGGTTAGATACTACATGGTCCTCTGTAAGTAGGGTTAGATACTACATGGTCCTCTGTAAGTAGGGTTAGATACTACATGGTCCTCTGTAAGTAGGGTTAGATACTACATGGTCCTCTGTAAGTAGGGTTAGATACTACATGGTCCTCTGTAAGTAGGGTTAGATACTACATGGTCCTCTGTAAGTAGGGTTAGATACTACATGGTCCTCTGTAAGTAGGGTTAGATACAACATGGTCCTCGGTAAGTAGGGTTAGATACAACATGGTCCTCGGTAAGTAGGGTTAGATACTACATGGTCCTCTGTAAGTAGGGTTAGATACTACATGGTCCTCTGTAAGTAGGGTTAGATACAACATGGTCCTCTGTAAGTAGGGTTAGATACTACATGGTCCTCTGTAAGTAGGGTTAGATACTACATGGTCCTCTGTAAGTAGGGTTAGATACTACATGGTCCTCTGTAAGTAGGGTTAGATACTACATGGTCCTCTGTAAGTAGGGTTAGATACTACATGGTCCTCTGTAAGTAGGGTTAGATACTACATGGTCCTCTGTAAGTAGGGTTAGATACTACATGGTCCTCTGTAAGTAGGGTTAGATACTACATGGTCCTCTGTAAGTAGGGTTAGATACAACATGGTCCTCGGTAAGTAGGGTTAGATACAACATGGTCCTCGGTAAGTAGGGTTAGATACTACATGGTCCTCTGTAAGTAGGGTTAGATACAACATGGTCCTCTGTAAGTAAGGTTAGATACTACATGGTCCTCTGTAAGTAGGGTTAGATACAACATGGTCCTCTGTAAGTAGGGTTAGATACAACATGGTCCTCTGTAAGTAGGGTTAGATACTACATGGTCCTCTGTAAGTAGGGTTAGATACAACATGGTCCTCTGTAAGTAGGGTTAGATACTACATGGTCCTCTGTAAGTAGGGTTAGATACAACATGGTCCTCTGTAAGTAGGGTTAGATGCAACATGGTCCTCTGTAAGTAGGGTTAGATACTACATGGTCCTCGGTAAGTAGGGTTAGATACTACATGGTCCTCTGTAAGTAGGGTTAGATACAACATGGTCCTCTGTAAGTAGGGTTAGATACAACATGGTCCTCTGTAAGTAGGGTTAGATACTACATGGTCCTCGGTAAGTAGGGTTAGATACTACATGGTCCTCGGTAAGTAGGGTTAGATACTACATGGTCCTCTGTAAGTAGGGTTAGATACGACATGGTCCTCTGTAAGTAGGGTTAGATACAACATGGTCCTCTGTAAGTAGGGTTAGATACTACATGGTCCTCTGTAAGTAGGGTTAGATACAACATGGTCCTCTGTAAGTAGGGTTAGATACAACATGGTCCTCTGTAAGTAGGGTTAGATACAACATGGTCCTCTGTAAGTAGGGTTAGATACAACATGGTCCTCTGTAAGTAGGGTTAGATACTACATGGTCCTCTGTAAGTAGGGTTAGATACAACATGGTCCTCTGTAAGTAGGGTTAGATACATGGTCCTCTGCAAGTAGGGTTAGATACAACATGGTCCTCTGTAAGTAGGGTTAGATACTACATGGTCCTCTGTAAGTAGGGTTAGATACATGGTCCTCTGCAAGTAGGGTTAGATACAACATGGTCCTCTGTAAGTAGGGTTAGATACATGGTCCTCTGCAAGTAGGGTTAGATACAACATGGTCCTCTGTAAGTAGGGTTAGATACAACATGGTCCTCTGTAAGTAGGGTTAGATACAACATGGTCCTCTGCAAGTAGGGTTAGATACAACATGGACCTCTGTAAGTAGGGTTAGATACAACATGGTCCTCGGTAAGTAGGGTTAGATACTACATGGTCCTCTGTAAGTAGGGTTAGATACAACATGGTCCTCTGTAAGTAGGGTTAGATACAACATGGTCCTCTGTAAGTAGGGTTAGATACAACATGGTCCTCGGTAAGTAGGGTTAGATACTACATGGTCCTCTGTAAGTAGGGTTAGATACAACATGGTCCTCTGTAAGTAGGGTTAGATACAACATGGTCCTCTGTAAGTAGGGTTAGATACAACATGGTCCTCTGTAAGTAGGGTTAGATACTCTGTAAGTAGGGTTAGATACAACATGGTCCTCTGTAAGTAGGGTTAGATACTCTGTAAGTAGGGTTAGATACAACATGGTCCTCTGTAAGTAGGGTTAGATACAACATGGTCCTCTGTAAGTAGGGTTAGATACAACATGGTCCTCTGTAAGTAGGGTTAGATACAACATGGTCCTCTGTAAGTAGGGTTAGATACAACATGGTCCTCTGTAAGTAGGGTTAGATACAACATGGTCCTCTGTAAGTAGGGTTAGATACTACATGGTCCTCTGTAAGTAGGGTTAGATACATGGTCCTCTGCAAGTAGGGTTAGATACAACATGGTCCTCTGTAAGTAGGGTTAGATACATGGTCCTCTGCAAGTAGGGTTAGATACAACATGGTCCTCTGTAAGTAGGGTTAGATACAACATGGTCCTCTGTAAGTAGGGTTAGATACAACATGGTCCTCTGCAAGTAGGGTTAGATACAACATGGTCCTCTGTAAGTAGGGTTAGATACAACATGGTCCTCGGTAAGTAGGGTTAGATACTACATGGTCCTCTGTAAGTAGGGTTAGATACAACATGGTCCTCTGTAAGTAGGGTTAGATACAACATGGTCCTCTGTAAGTAGGGTTAGATACAACATGGTCGACTCCTCTGTAAGTAGGGTTAGATACAACATGGTCCTCTGTAAGTAGGGTTAGATACAACATGGTCCTCTGTAAGTAGGGTTAGATACTACATGGTCCTCTGTAAGTAGGGTTAGATACAACATGGTCCTCTGTAAGTAGGGTTAGATACAACATGGTCCTCTGTAAGTAGGGTTAGATACAACATGGTCCTCTGTAAGTAGGGTTAGATACAACATGGTCCTCTGTAAGTAGGGTTAGATACAACATGGTCCTCTGTAAGTAGGGTTAGATACAACATGGTCCTCTGTAAGTAGTGTTAGATACAACATGGTCCTCTGTAAGTAGGGTTAGATACTACATGGTCCTCTGTAAGTAGGGTTAGATACAACATGGTCCTCTGTAAGTAGGGTTAGATACTACATGGTCCTCTGTAAGTAGGGTTAGATACAACATGGTCCTCTGTAAGTAGGGTTAGATACAACATGGTCCTCTGTAAGTAGGGTTAGATACAACATGGTCCTCTGTAAGTAGGGTTAGATACAACATGGTCCTCTGTAAGTAGTGTTAGATACAACATGGTCCTCTGTAAGTAGGGTTAGATACTACATGGTCCTCTGTAAGTAGGGTTAGATACAACATGGTCCTCTGTAAGTAGGGTTAGATACTACATGGTCCTCTGTAAGTAGGGTTAGATACAACATGGTCCTCTGTAAGTAGGGTTAGATACTACATGGTCCTCTGTAAGTAGGGTTAGATACTACATGGTCCTCGGTAAGTAGGGTTAGATACTACATGGTCCTCTGTAAGTAGGGTTAGATACTACATGGTCCTCGGTAAGTAGGCACATCTCATTACACCTTCATTCCTTCATCATCATCACAACGTCAAATCCTCTAGGGATGGTTGGGTGTGACGTCATGGCGACCGGCTCGTCTCATGATGTCAGACGTGTTGACCACAGTGACGTCATGGCGACCGGCTCGTCTCATGATGTCAGACGTGTTGACCACAGTGACGTCATGGCGACCGGCTCGTCTCATGATGTCAGACGTGTTGACCACAGTGACGTCATGGCGACCGGCTCGTCTCATGATGTCAGACGTGTTGACCACAGTGACGTCATGGCGACCGGCTCGTCTCATGATGTCAGACGTGTTGACCACAGTGACGTCATGGCGACCGGCTCGTCTCATGATGTCAGACGTGTTGACCACAGTGACGTCATGGCGACCGGCTCGTCTCATGATGTCAGACGTGTTGACCACAGTGACGTCATGGCGACCGGCTCGTCTCATGATGTCAGACGTGTTGACCACAGTGACGTCATGGCGACCGGCTCGTCTCATGATGTCAGACGTGTTGACCACAGTGACGTCATGGCGACCGGCTCGTCTCATGATGTCAGACGTGTTGACCACAGTGACGTCATGGCGACCGGCTCGTCTCATGATGTCAGACGTGTTGACCACAGTGACGTCATGGCGACCGGCTCGTCTCATGATGTCAGACGTGTTGACCACAGTGACGTCATGGCGACCGGCTCGTCTCATGATGTCAGACGTGTTGACCACAGTGACGTCATGGCGACCGGCTGGGAGTGTCAGTGGTGTCTTACGGCTAACATGAAGAATAGGTTGCAAGGCAGTGATGTAAACTATGAGCACACATTGAGGAAAGTGATTTTAAGACTTTTTGAGTGGTGCTTTACTTTTTGACTGTTCTTATTCCTTGATTGCCATTCTGATATTTTGGGTGTGTTTATATACATTTGTCACATGGTGGTCTCTGGTCTCCACCTGTCCTTCAGGTAGCTGAAGCATGGAGTCGGTTCTAAGCAGGCTGAGGGGACTGAGTGAAGACGAGCTGCGCCAGGAGTTGGTCAGGGCGGGCCTCAAGTTCGGCCCAATCACGGCCACCACCCGCGCCATCTTCGAGAGGAAGCTGGCCAGCGTCCTCGCCGGGCCGGAGAGCAGTTCCACCGAAACGGACATCCCCTCCGGTGTCGGCGTCTCGGGGAGCGCGGGCTCTGGCGCCGGTCCAAGCGAATCCGTGACCCGTGCTGTGGCAGCGGCCGCCTGCGGCGCCACTAGTGCCTCAGTGGAGGCTGCGCGCGAGGAGGCAGACTTTGGCTACGGCTCAGGGCTCAACCCCCCGGAGGAGGAGATCCCGGTTCCTTCGCGGACCGGCTCCAGCAGCTCTGAGGATGGCCCCGTTCAGCCGAGGACAGAGACCCACTCAAAGCCAGCGCAGGAGTCGCCCACATTGTTTTACGGAGTATGTCCACTGTGGGAGGATGTTTTGGCGAGGAACGGTAAGTCGAGACTCAAGACACACTTCCCTTGCTGCTACAGCGTCACACCATCCCATCCTTATTGTCCGCTTGGTCTGACACCGGTATTTATAGGCTGATATACCGATATTGATCATCATTGATAATTATTTTCTGCACAGTGTTGACATCGCCACGCCAATTTGCAAACGCGTATTAGTGGAACCTCTCATTTTTGATTTCCAAGGGGAGTTATCAACGGGCACAGACCAAAATTCCTCTGGACGGCTGGAAATCTGTCTGAAATCTGTCTGAACAATGCCATCTCCCATTACCGGTCTGGTATTGCACATTTCGGTCAATATCAGCCGAAGTCTTGGCTGACAATAATAATTCCACGGTCCGATATTTGAATATAATCCTACTTGTGCCATGCTGTAAATATCCGGCCGTTGAGAGCGATACTTCAGGGAAGCCGTGTTTGATCTTGTTTCTCGCCCAAACAGAGAGACCACACGTGTACACAGACAAGAAGGACGCCCTTCAGGTTGTGAAGAAGATGAAGGGCTCCCGCTTTAAAGGCTTTCCCGCACGCGAGGACGCAGAGAAGTTCGCCAAAGGGATGTGTGACTATTTCCCTTCCCCCAGCAAATCCACTTCCTGTGGCCCAGTCATGGCCAAAGGTAGGCACAAGAACTTGCACTAAGATAAGCATGTATGCACCGTTTGGTAGACAGACACTTAATCCCACTTGGGTCATTAGTCAACAATGAAAAAAATAATGACGGCCGCCCTGTTGTTAAACTCAAAACCATACATCCTGTTTGTAAAGAACTACTGTTAAGTAGGCTGAAAGGCGCAATATAAATACTATGTAAATACTATGTATTATTATTATTATTATTATTATTATTATTATTATTATTATTATTATTAAGTAATGACCTCTATTTTTTAAAAAGTGAACAGAGGCAGAGTGATGTTATCTAACCGGACTTTATTTTCATTTAATGCAGAGGGCCAATGACACTTTACAGTGCACTCTCCACATCTCAGGTCACACCCACACCTCTGGAAACCTATTGACATCTCGCTAGTATAGTATTAGTGTCGAATACATGGAAAGAAGTGCTTTGTTTTTCAAGTGCATTCTGATCACCGTTAACTTTAAAAAACCCAATGGCCTGCCGGGATCACAACCCCTTCATTACTGTCTAGATAACATGGAGGTAGACGCCATCAACCGGGAGCGGGCCAACAGCTTCAAGAGCCCCCGCACGCAGGACCTCACGGCCAAGCTGCGCAAGTCCGTGGAGAAGGGCGACGAGGTCACCTTTAACGAGCTCATCTGGAACAATCCCCGCTATCTGATTGGCTCGGGGGATAACCCCACCATAGTGCAGGTGAGGTGTGTCGGGGTTGTGCGCACATGCACTCTGCGAACACTCACACACCAGTAAGTTGTTGATATGTCAACATCCTGGCTGTAGCCATGGCAACACTTTACGTTCATGTTGTGGGCTGTGGGTCTCTGTGCTTTCAGTTTGGTTTTTAAAATGCTATTTTCTGTCGGACATCTAGGCTTGCTGCGGTACTCGGTGGTACCGGTGTTACCCGCTGTACACCGATTACATGACTTGCCCACCGCCCACACCGTCGTTTTTTTAGAAATAAAACCCATTTAGTTATTTTCTGTGTATCAGCGCTAGCGGTGCGCCGGTCGTGTAATGTTGATTGCGATCGGTCGTCATAATAAACCACCGTGTCACCGGGGCGGCTGTGACCGTCTTCCTTGTTTTTTCACACCACAAACAAGGCAGGAACACACGTCTGTAAATGTGACGTGCGGCCGCTCGTTGAGATCCCCGACCGCTCTGTGTTGGTACGGACCGTTCATTTCCTTTATTTGGTTGAAGTAGCGCTCCTTTGCTGCCCTGTTGACTTTCTCTCGGCTTCGGTCCATTTGTGGGTTTTTCTCCGTTGATTTGTATTGTGCATTTTACATACGCCCATTGCACCCCGTTTTAAAACCCTAAAATCGCCACTGGATATGCGGCAAACCATCATCCGTTTTATTGTTGTTTTTCTTTAAAAAAAAATAATGAACCAACTTTTCTAAGCTTTAGTTTAGTTCAAGATCTAATGGTCTAATGTTAAAGATCACAGTAAGCGCTGAGTAAGCTTTCTGTAAAATGTCCGGTGTAATCGGTAACACCGGTGTTCACAGGTATATTAACCGGTATCCCCAATGACAACCACTCTAAATACCTTCTTCTTCTTTTTGTCTGTATCTGTCCCCTCCATTGTGTTGTGTGTTGGCCATGCAGGAGGGCTGCAGGTACAACGTGATGCACGTGGCGGCCAAGGAGAACCAGGCGGGAATGGCCCAGCTGCTGCTGGAGACGCTGGAGAACCCGGAGTTCATGCGCCTCATGTACCCGGACGACCAGGAGCACATGCTGCAGAGACGCATGCGCTACATAGCGGACCTTTACCTCAACACGCCAGACAAGGCAGTGAGTCCCCACTGGGGTTAAACAATGTGTAGTCTCACTGTTTACATGTATCTGTTACTTTTGTTATGTATTTTATTGTATTGTATTGTGTTCTGTGCTCTGGCACATTTACATCGATGTGGAAACTGAAATGTTGATTAATGTGCACTGTCTCTGGCTACTACATAAATTATATAGATAAATGTATAGATAGCATTGCGGCTAGTTGTTAACTTGATAACTTAATAACTTAATGGTGTGTGTAACGGGGAAAAAGTGGAGTTCCTTTCTGTTTTGTGCAATTAATGTGATAATCAAGGCGAGATGTGACAGAGAAAGGAGGTGTTGGTGGTCCTGGTCTTGTATCATGGTCCTCCTGGTCTTGTGGTCCTCCTGGTCTTGTATCATGGTCCTCCTGGTCTTGTGGTCCTCCTGGTCTTGTATCATGGTCCTCCTCATGTCGTCTCTCCCTCTCAGGGCTTTGACACTCCTCTCCACTTTGCCTGTAAGTTCGGGTGTCCGGACGTCGTCAACATCCTGTGCTCCCATCCGGACGTCGACAAGAACTGCACCAACAAATACGACCAAAAGCCATGTGACGTAAGTAACCGCTGAAAAGGGTTTTGTTCTACGGAACTACATGTGAACTACATGTGAACTACATGTGAACTACATGTGAACTACATGTGAACTACATGTGAACTACATGTGAACTACATGTGAACTACATGTGAACTACATGTGAACTACATGTGAACTACATGTGAACTACATGTGAACTACATGTGAACTACATGTGAACTACATGTGAACTACATGTGAACTAGAGTCTACTGGTGCACACTACTATAGTACTATAGTACTATAATACTATAGTACTATAGTACTATAGTATTATAGTACTATAATACTATAGTACTATAGTACTATAATACTATAGTACTATAGTACTATAATACTATAGTACTATAGTATTATAGTACTGTAATACTATAGTACACGGTAGTGAGAGGAGGTGAAGGTAGAGAGGAGGTTAAGTCTGAGAGGAGGTGAAGGTAGTGAGAGGAGGTGAAGGTAGTGAGAGGAGGTGAAGGTAGAGAGGAGGTGAAGGTAGAGAGAGGAGGTGAAGGTAGAGAGAGGAGGTGAAGGTAGAGAGGAGGTGAAGGTAGTGAGAGGAGGTGAAGGTAGTGAGAGGAGGTGAAGGTAGTGAGAGGAGGTGAAGGTAGAGAGGAGGTTAAGTCTGAGAGGAGGTGAAGGTAGAGAGAGGAGGTGAAGGTAGTGAGAGGAGGTGAAGGTAGTGAGAGGAGGTGAAGGTAGTGAGAGGAGGTGAAGGTAGAGAGGAGGTTAAGTCTGAGAGGAGGTGAAGGTAGTGAGAGGAGGTGAAGGTAGTGAGAGGAGGTGAAGGCAGAGAGGAGGTTAAGTCTGAGAGGAGGTGAAGGTAGTGAGAGGAGGTGAAGGTAGTGAGAGGAGGTGAAGGTAGTGAGAGGAGGTGAAGGTAGTGAGGAGGTGAAGGTAGAGAGGAGGTGAAGGTAGTGAGAGGAGGTGAAGGTAGAGAGAGGAGGTGAAGGTAGAGAGGAGGTGAAGGTAGTGAGAGGAGGTGAAGGTAGTGAGGAGGTGAAGGTAGAGAGGAGGTGAAGGTAGTGAGAGGAGGTGAAGGTAGAGAGGAGGTGAAGGTAGTGAGAGGAGGTGAAGGTAGTGAGGAGGTGAAGGTAGAGAGGAGGTGAAGGTAGTGAGAGGAGGTGAAGGTAGTGAGAGGAGGTGAAGGTAGAGAGAGGAGGTGAAGGTAGAGAGGAGGTGAAGGTAGTGAGAGGAGGTGAAGGTAGTGAGAGGAGGTGAAGGTAGAGAGGAGGTGAAGGTAGTGAGAGGTCCTCCCAACAGTCTGATCTCTTCCACTTTCTCCCAGCTGCCAGTAGCTCTGCTCTACAAGCCAACACAGCTATTCCTCGCGTCCTGTGGACAGCAGCGATGGAGGACAACCTCGTCCTCTGTCTGGATAATGGGACAGTAGTCTTCATGGAGGACAACCTCGTCCTCTGTCTGGATAATGGGACAGTAGTCTTCATGGAGGACAACCTCGTCCTCTGTCTGGATAATGGGACAGTAGTCTTCATGGAGGACAACCTCGTCCTCTGTCTGGATAATGGGACAGTAGTCTTCATGGAGGACAACCTCGTCCTCTGTCTGGATAATGGGACAGTAGTCTTCATGGAGGACAACCTCGTCCTCTGTCTGGATAATGGGACAGTAGTCTTCATGGAGGACAACCTCGTCCTCTGTCTGGATAATGGGACAGTAGTCTTCATGGAGGACAACCTCGTCCTCTGTCTGGATAATGGGACAGTAGTCTTCATGGAGGACAACCTCGTCCTCTGTCTGGATAATGGGACAGTAGTCTTCATGGAGGACAACCTCGTCCTCTGTCTGGATAATGGGACAGTAGTCTTCATGGAGGACAACCTCGTCCTCTGTCTGGATAATGGGACAGTAGTCTTCATGGAGGACAACCTCGTCCTCTGTCTGGATAATGGGACAGTAGTCTTCATGGAGGACAACCTCGTCCTCTGTCTGGATAATGGGACAGTAGTCTTCATGGAGGACAACCTCGTCCTCTGTCTGGATAATGGGACAGTAGTCTTCATGGAGGACAACCTCGTCCTCTGTCTGGATAATGGGACAGTAGTCTTCATGGAGGACAACCTCGTCCTCTGTCTGGATAATGGGACAGTAGTCTTCATGGAGGACAACCTCGTCCTCTGTCTGGATAATGGGACAGTAGTCTTCATGGAGGACAACCTCGTCCTCTGTCTGGATAATGGGACAGTAGTCTTCATGGAGGACAACCTCGTCCTCTGTCTGGATAATGGGACAGTAGTCTTCATGGAGGACAACCTCGTCCTCTGTCTGGATAATGGGACAGTAGTCTTCATGGAGGACAACCTCGTCCTCTGTCTGGATAATGGGACAGTAGTCTTCATGGAGGACAACCTCGTCCTCTGTCTGGATAATGGGACAGTAGTCTTCATGGAGGACAACCTCGTCCTCTGTCTGGATAATGGGACAGTAGTCTTCATGGAGGACAACCTCGTCCTCTGTCTGGATAATGGGACAGTAGTCTTCATGGAGGACAACCTCGTCCTCTGTCTGGATAATGGGACAGTAGTCTTCATGGAGGACAACCTCGTCCTCTGTCTGGATAATGGGACAGTAGTCTTCATGGAGGACAACCTCGTCCTCTGTCTGGATAATGGGACAGTAGTCTTCATGGAGGACAACCTCGTCCTCTGTCTGGATAATGGGACAGTAGTCTTCATGGAGGACAACCTCGTCCTCTGTCTGGATAATGGGACAGTAGTCTTCATGGAGGACAACCTCGTCCTCTGTCTGGATAATGGGACAGTAGTCTTCATGGAGGACAACCTCGTCCTCTGTCTGGATAATGGGACAGTAGTCTTCATGGAGGACAACCTCGTCCTCTGTCTGGATAATGGGACAGTAGTCTTCATGGAGGACAACCTCGTCCTCTGTCTGGATAATGGGATAGTAGTCTTCATGGAGGACAACCTCGTCCTCTGTCTGGATAATGGGACAGTAGTCTTCCTCGTCCTCTGTCTGGATAATGGGACAGTAGTCTTCATGGAGGACAACCTCGTCCTCTGTCTGGATAATGGGACAGTAGTCTTCATGTGTGTCCCCCCCCACCCGACGGCAAGGCGAGACCGATGGTCAGCACCAGTATAGTGTGTATACTGCCAGAGTTGGCCCAGTAGGCAGGAGGTCCAGTAGGCAGGAGGTCCAGTAGGCAGGAGACACAGGCAGGAGGTCCAGCAGGCAGGAGGTCCAGCAGGCAGGAGGTCCAGTAGGCAGGAGGTCCAGTAGGCAGGAGGTCCAGTAGGCAGGAGACACAGAGGCAGGAGGTCCAGTAGGCAGGAGGTCCAGTAGGCAGGAGGTCCAGTAGGCAGGAGACACAGAGGCAGGAGGTCCAGTAGGCAGGAGGTCCAGTAGGCAGGAGGTCCAGTAGGCAGGAGACACAGAGGCAGGAGGTCCAGCAGGCAGGAGGTCCAGCAGGCAGGAGGTCCAGTAGGCAGGAGACACAGAGGCAGGAGGTCCAGCAGGCAGGAGGTCCAGCAGGCAGGAGGTCCAGTAGGCAGGAGACACAGAGGCAGGAGGTCCAGTAGGCAGGAGGTCCAGTAGGCAGGAGGTCCAGTAGGCAGGAGACACAGAGGCAGCAACTCCTCCCCCAGATGAGCCCAGCATGCTGTCGTTTGCTAACTGCCTCCTTTTTGTTTTGTTTTTTCGCTCCAGGTGATTTGTGATAGAAAAAATAAAACCCAAGAAGTGAAGCAGAAGATACTGGACTACCTGGAAGGTATGAGATAGAGGTTTCTACCTGGAAGGTATGAGATGGAGGTTTCTACCTGGAAGGTATGAGATAGAGGTTTCTACCCGGAAGGTATGAGATGGAGGTTTCTACCTGGAAGGTATGAGATAGAGGTTTCTACCCGGAAGGTATGAGATGGAGGTTTCTACCTGGAAGGTATGAGATAGAGGTTTCTACCTGGAAGGTATGAGATAGAGGTTTCTACCCGGAAGGTATGAGATGGAGGTTTCTACCTGGAAGGTATGAGATAGAGGTTTCTACCCGGAAGGTATGAGATGGAGGTTTCTACCTGGAAGGTATGAGATAGAGGTTTCTACCTGGAAGGTATGAGATAGAGGTTTCTACCCGGAAGGTATGAGATGGAGGTTTCTACCTGGAAGGTATGATATAGAGGTTTCTACCCGGAAGGTATGATATAGAGGTTTCTACCTGGAAGGTATGAGATGGAGGTTTCTACCTGGAAGGTATGAGATATAGGTTTCTACCCGGAAGGTATGATATAGAGGTTTCTACCTGGAAGGTATGAGATAGAGGTTTCTACCTGGAAGGTATGAGATAGAGGTTTCTACCCGGAAGGTATGATATAGAGGTTTCTACCTGGAAGGTATGAGATATAGGTTTCTACCCGGAAGGTATGATATAGAGGTTTCTACCTGGAAGGTATGAGATGGAGGTTTCTACCTGGAAGGTATGAGATAGAGGTTTCTACCTGGAAGGTATGAGATAGAGGTTTCTACCTGGAAGGTATGAGATAGAGGTTTCTACCTGGAAGGTATGAGATAGAGGTTTCTACCTGGAAGGTATGAGATGGAGGTTTCTACCTGGAAGGTATGAGATAGAGGTTTCTACCCGGAAACAACAGCTCTGTTATACGTGTTCAGACTTGTCCAACATGTATTTTGGCAGATCTTATTTTGAAGTGGTTTCCTTACTACCTCTGAATGCAGTTTTCAGATCAGATGTACTTTATAAATCCCAGACTGTAAATTAGGGTAATGTTAAACATTCAACATTTTAACTGCAAAATATTAACATTGTGCAGGAATCAAATGTTATATTGGTTTACTATCTAATGTTTAATAATAGTTCATTAATATCATCCTGACAGTTGATCCTATCTCTGTGTTAGACCGCTGCTTTATCCCCTTACTGAGGGCAACAGACAACTCTTCTCAGCCCATCATCGGTGCTCCCTGGTCCCCTGAGCCCTCAGAGACCTTCTCCCATTCCCTGTCCCCTCGGTTCGCTCGGAGCCCCATGGACCCCCTGATGACCGTCAAAGCCTTCGCCGGCCCCCTGAGCCCCTCCAAAGTAAGGGTTTTAAATCCAATCGCTTTCATTACAACTCCCTACATTCGCTTTTATTGAATTTGATTTAAATGTATTTTCCCTCACATTGGTGTTAAATTCGCTGTTCTGCAGGCGGATGCGTTCCGGCGGGCGTGGAAGACGCCACCCAGAGACAAAGCGGAGCAGTGCCACCACATCCTCAAGTCCGACCCCGACCGCGGTGCAGAGCGGGTGGGCAGGTAGGGATGGATGATGAGTGTAGTGTTACACTCTGCAACCTACCGTAACTGTAGTCGTTTTGGATAACAACTTATATCTATATTCTATTGCAATTTCAATACACACGTTAACAGGTTGGATGCAAGCCGAGCCCTCAACACGTATGTTGAGCGTTTAGGCAAAGCAAGGCAGCTTTATTTATATAGCGCATTTCATACACAATGGCAACTCAATGCGCTTTACGTAAAACAAACATTTAACAGTATATATATATATATATATATATATATATATATATATATATATATATATATTTTTTTTTTGAAATAAAGAATAATTGGAAGAAAAAAAATTAAAAATTGAAAAAAAGAAAGAAAAAAAAAAAATATATATATATATATATATATATATATATATATATATATATATATATATAAACAACTACAGAAGAATAGAAAGAGAAATAAATTAAATACTATAATAGAGCAGCATAAAATAATGATTTAAAAGAACATGGGGCAAATGAAATATTACAATTTAAAGTGCTTTGAACTCAATCATAAGCACGGGAGAAGAGAAGTGTTTTTAACCTGGATTTAAAAATGTTCACAGTTGGGGCTGATTTCAGTTCAGCTGGTAGTTTGTTCCAGTTTTGTGCAGCATAACAGCTAAAAGCTGCTTCACCATGTTTAGTCTGAACTCTGGGCTCCACTATCTGACCTGAGTCAGTAGATCTCAGAGCCCTACTGGCTTTGTATTCTACTAAGATGTCATTCATGTATTCTGGACCTGAACCATTCAGTGATTTGTAGACCAGTAGCAGAACTTTAAAGTCTATTCTGTAGCTGACTGGGAGCCAGTGTAAAGACTTTAGGACTGGAGTAATGTGCTCTGATCTCTTTGTTCTGGTTAAAACTCGAGCTGCAGCATTCTGAATGAGCTGCAGCTGTTTAATGCTTTTTTGTGGGAGTCCAGTCAGAAGACCGTTACAGTAGTCGAGTCTACTGGAGATGAAAGCATGAATCAACTTCTCCTGGTCTGTTTGAGACATAAAACCCTTCACTCTGGATATGTTCTTAGGCTGATAGAAGGCTGTTTTGGTGATGGATTTTTTATATGACTGCTGAAGGTCAAATCTGAGTCTATCAGCACGCCAAGGTTTCTGACTTGGCCCCTAGTTTTTAGAGAGAGTGACTCGAGATGTTTACTGACGGCAATCCTCTTCTCCTTATTGCCAAAAACAATGACCTCAGTTTTGTCCTGATTTAATTGAAGGAAATTTTGGTTCATCCAATTTGTTACTTGCTCTAAACAGTGACACAATGACTGTATTGGACTGTAGTCATCTGAGGACAGTGCTATGCATATCTGCGTGTCATCTGCATAACTGTGATAGTCTACATTAGAGTTCTGCAGAACTTGACCCAAAGGCAGCATATATAGACTGAACAGACGGGGTCCAATAACTGACCCCTGAGGAACTCCACATGTCATAGCCATTCGATTGGATTCATAACTTCCAATGGTCACAAAATACCTCCGCTCCTCCAAGTAGGACCTGAACCATTCTAGGACTGTTCCGCTGAGTCCTGCCCAAGTTTCCAACCTGTTCAACAATATACTGTGATCCACAGTGTCAAATGCAGCACTGAGATCCAACAGGACCAGAACTGACACCTTGCCTGAGTCAGTGTTTAACCTAATATAATTTAACACTCTAATAAGAGCTGTGTCTGTACTGTGGTGAGGTCGGAAGCCTGATTGAAATTTGTCGAAAAGGCCACTGGAATTCAAGAAATTGCTGAGTTGACTAAAAACCACTTTCTCAACGATCTTGGCTATAAAAGGAAGATTTGAGATAGGTCTGTAGTTGGTTAACATGGAAGCATCCAGCGATCTCTTTTTTAAGAGTGGCTTAATAGCAGCTACTTTTAGGGATTTAGGAAACGTGCCGATTGAAGTGAGCTATTTAGTATTTGTCGCAAATCTATTTGGACAGAGTTCACAATAGTTTTAAAAAAGTCTGATGGCATTGTGTCAAGACAGCATGTTGATGGTTTTAGATGCTGAACTGTTTCCTCTATGGTTTTTTGGTCAACTGTATTAAATTCTGACATCGCAGTTGAGTTATTCCTGGGAGGTCTTAGGGATTTATTGTTATTTATTTTATTGTTTTGTTGATTTGTGTTAAGGGGGACATTAGGGACATTGAGAGTAATGAGGAATGTGGGGTATGGCCAGTCTGCCGTGTTTATCTGAAAAAGCTCAGTTTGCTCCTGGCTGTAGCCGACCCCACTCTCCCCCTCTCCCCCTCTCCCCCTTTTTATTATTTCTTATCAGTGTCCACCACAACAATGGTTACAACCCTTGGATTTAATTGAAAGTTTAATCTGGTTAGCACTTAGCTCAAGAGTTTGTGATTTACATTTTGTCATTTAGCAGACATATTTTCCATTTGACTTACAAGTGAGACAGAACTATCACAGCAAACCATTACAATTGGAGCAGCTACAAACATTTTAAATGCTGCACACACACGCATGTTTAGCAATAGGAATCAGAAGAACACAAGGTTAGTAGCTTCTAAAGTTTAACAGTTATATTAGGTATTAGAGGTAGTCACGTAGTAGGGTGATATTTAAGTATGGACTCTTTTTCTCTCCACCCATCCACAGGAACCTGGCTCATGAGCTGGGCCACCCCTGGGCAGAGTACTGGGACTTCCTGGACAGCTTCCTGGACCTGTCCTCAGCAGAAGGCCTGTGTAAGCTGGAGGAGTACCTCAGCAGTAAGGACTTCAGCCACCAAGAGGCCGGGGAAAACGAGACCAGCAACCGTTTCCGAACCCCATCCCCAGGTACTCAGCCTTCCTTCACTCTTCCAAGAGGCTGCTTGGGAAAATCCTAAACTTTACTTCGCTGTCTAAAGTCTAGATGTTTCAATTGTCTAGATTAGCGTATAGTTTATTTTAGTCTCTATCAAATGTTAATTTGTTTCTTCGAGTGATGTGTAAATAAAAGCTTTTTCAGTCTTCTAAGTAAAAGTGAGGCGAGACAAAATAAATGTATGTATTGACGGGTGTCTGTCTGGATGGATCCGTGCAGCAAAGCCCAAGAAGTTCTGCAACTCCATCTCGGTGGGCGCTTTCCTGGACGAGGGCGACGACATCAGCCTGGAGGAGATGAAGAACCGGCAGAACGCAGCGCTCACCAGCATCAGCTCTTCGGCCGGCTCCAGGGAGCGCCGCGTCGCAGACCTCATCGAGACGGCCGCCGAGGTGGACCTGCTGTGCGGCTGCGCCGGCGGCAAGGGCCTGCTGTCTCCCGAAGCCGTGGCCTGCGGCAGCGAGCTCTGTGTGTCCTCGCTGTCCGGCGGCGCGACGCGGGACAGGACTCCCAACGGGGACAAGGCGTCCTCCCCCCGCGTCTCACCGTCGTCCTCCTCCATGCTGCTGTCGCCCGTCTCCAACCTCGCGCTGGAGTTTGAGCACATGTCCTTGGACTCGACTGGCGGTGAAGTCCGGGAGAGGAGGAGCAGCGGAGGCAGCAGGCACAGGGAGCTGCATGACTCCTCCTCCGCGCCTGCGGTCTCAGCCCAGCTGAGCGCCGGGCTGGGCTGCTTGTCGCTCGGCCACCCCGACCGTGAGGAGAAGGAGGAGGAGGAGGAGGAGGAGGAGGAGGAAGGGTCCGGGTTGGGAGTGGAGGAGGAGGGGGACGCGGCGGGGGGGAACCGGTGCAGCAGCAGCAGCTCGGAGGAGTTCCTGGAGGCCCAGGAGAACCTGGACCGGCTGCTGGGTCAGAGGACTAGGGGGGCGGATTCGGGGCACACCTTCTGCGCCCGGTCCAAGTCGTGGGACCACGGCGGAAGGGACCTGAGCAGCTCGGGCTCGTCCGGGTCCTACAAGTCCTTCAACAGCTCCAACGAGTTCCTAAGCCGGACGCCCCCTCTGCAACGCATCAAGAAGGGCCTTTTCATTGAAGGGTGGGTGTCTTCCTGAGGGATCCTAAATGACCCATGCTTTCTGGCTCTATATCCATTATTATGCCGGTCTTTTTTGTGTTCCCCAATGTTTGTCCAGGGATCTTCCCACCAAGCTGGACAGCGAGGTCCTCTTAGCGATAGAAGCCATAGACATCAACTCCCAGCAGTACCCCAGCATTCACAAGTGGAAGAGCACAATGAGGAGCTACTCCAAATCAGAAATGCAAAGGTTAGTCATCACACTGTCACTACAATTTATCAAGTTTTCAAATGTTAATATGTTCTAGTTGCAAATACAAACCCTGATCTCAGTGGTTCACTTTTACATGTACTACATACATGTTGTCTGTGTCTTATGTATATATGTGAATCTACTTAAATTATAGAAATAAGCATGAATATATGTTTTAAAGAAGACACAGTATTTGAGTGCATAGAGAGCATTCTAGAGAAAGCATATTGTCAAACTAAAGCCACCTCCAGCATGGAGCCCTCCTGCCCTGTAGTAACCAGTGCCCTTGGTCCTCCTACCAGCTGGCCCAGCCCAGCGGTGGTCAGACACCGACCCAGGATGCCACCTCACACCCCCAGCTCCCCTGCCAGCGGCCCGGGTTCCCCCGCGGGCCGCTTCAGCCCGGCTCGCCGCGCGCCAGACTTCAGCCCGAGCCGCTACAGCCCGGCCCACGCCAGCTCTATGCAGCGCATCCGCCTCAAGCAGCCCCCCCTCTAACTACATCCCTTTTCCCTAGACCCCTCCCCTTCTGTCAGACCCCCCCCCCCCCCACACACACACACACACACACCTATTCCTGCAACCCTGGTTGCATAGAGGCCTCCCCTTACTGCTCCCCAACCCTCCCTGATGAGCTGCACCAGAGCGCAGAACCCCTCAACAGAAATATGCACAAGCATCTCAAATGGTTTGTAGGAATTGTTTGGATACGTATGGTACTTATTAATAACCCAACTCGCGTACGGGATTCGTCATCGCATAAGGTTGTGATGTACGCGTGGTGTGACTGATGGGTTAAAAAAAAAGGAAAAAACTGAGGTTTCCTCAGATGTGTACGAGTAGGGATCACATTCATGTAAGTGGCTCCGCCCCCCAAAGTGATGGTTCTGGTTCTTCTCTAAAACCTCAGTGTAGAATCCTGGACCGGATTCCCTCACTGGTGAGTACATGTTTTTAAAAAGTCAATATTTTAATTATTTTTTTTTGTATGTCAGTCAGTAGCACAAAAGGTTAGTGTTTTTAATGTGTTAGATAACTGCCAGTACCCGTGTTGTCCTCAGTTAAGGAAATGGCCTTAATGTTCTGGATCAGTGGACGTGGGTTAAGTATAAACGTGTCATTCTGTCCAGCAATCCTTGACGTCAGACGTTGGGCAGCCATGTTGGTCACCGCTGTGGACATACGTTAACCATTTAATTTAAATTAACGTGTACATTTTTCATAATTTTACTGTACCTCTACCAGTAAAGGCAGCCTTCAAATAACCTTTCTGTCAAATAGAAATCAGACTAAGCAGCACACACTGTATGGGTTTGGTTTGACACACAGGGGGTGTAGAGGCAGACTCACTGAAACTGGCCAGTTTTTATACGTATACCTTCCAGTCCTCCATGCTGGATTTTATGCCATTTTACATTTCTCTGCTAAAATTGGCAAACATAAACATGCCATAACTGGGTGCTTGCAAGGTTAAGAACGCAACAATTCCAAATGTGATGTATAAACTTTTGAAGTCTGTTTTTGTGGCTACACATCAAACCGGGTCAGGTTGTGTCCATGAGGAAGAGAATGTATATTTCTGTGTAACTGAAACCTTCATTGGAGAGCACAAAACTACTTCATTAAAGAGGATTGTATTGCTGTAATTGTGCTCTCAGGTGACAAAGATCTTACCCTGGTCTCTAAATGTTTTGAATGTGGAACGTTGCAAAAAAGAAAATGCACCTAAATACTTAAACATGCTAATTGTGCTTTTGGCATTCTATGCTTTTTAAAAAAGGAAAAACTTTCATGGTGAACTCGCCTTTTCTGTACGTCTAGATTTGTTTGCTTTCGACTAATAAAAATTCACTCCGATCTTTGTCCTGTTTTGGTACGACTAATTCACAAGTAATCTACCAGCGTGAAGCATAAGACAAATACAGATTTATTGCATATTACCACAATACCACACTTTTAAAAAACCCTCACATAGAGGGCAGTACGAAAAGCATCTCCACCATTCGCAATAACAAAAGCTGTAGAAATGTTTATTTGATTTTATACATTAAACATTTGGTTTAAAATAAAATTAAACATCAGTCACTTTTTGGATGAACTCTTTACATTACATTCAGAAACTAATCCACTGACTGAACTGACATTTGCAGCACAAATCTGTTTGGCTGACGGTCTCCTGAAGGTAGGTTGGTAGAAACACTACAAAAACAGCTAGCATCGTGGCTAGTATTAATGCTAGTTAAATTACAAAAAAGCAAAACAAACTATTTTCAAGACACTTGAGGAGACAACTGCGCCTGAACCCCTCCCGGGTCTTCAGAACCACCACGCGTACGGCCTCAGGTCCGAGTCAGTTTGTCCACAGGCATGAACCCCGAGTCCCCCAGCGTCCGGAGCCCCACGCGGCCGCTGGGCCGGACGGTGAGCCAGGTGATGCTGCCGTTGTTGAGGCCCATCCGCAGCCATCCCTCTGGAGGAAACTGCAGAGCCCTGAAGGACACCATGACAACGGGATCACAAGAACGGCTGGAGAAAGAGGAACCGATTTTAAAAGGTACATGTCCGGTAGTAACGCCATATGGTTTTATTAGAGCTAGATTAGTAGACTAATGTGTCTTTACCATACGTTTACATGCAGAGGCTGTCCAAACTCATTTGAAGAGCATACATAACAATACGGCAGTAAACCATAGAGTGGGTTGGCAGGTAGAGAAACAACTGTTCTTGATTGACCCAAACTGGAAAACAGGTAATGCCATTTTCCTGTTTGCCAATGTATGATGTCACTGCACCGTGTACTAATTTGAGCCAATAAAAAATGGCAATGTCAAAAATGGTGTTTGGTTGCTGTTTGAACAGTCAAAGCTTCTCCACAGAGGGTTTGCAGAAGGAACCTGACCAGCGACACACACCTGCACACGAAATAGCGAATGACGTTGGCGTGGCACACGATGATCTCGTAGCTGTCCTCCTTCTGCTTGGCGTCGGCGCGGTGGATGTAGCGGCGGAAGGCGGCCTCGATGCGGGCGCCGTCCTCGTGGTACTGCTGGAGGGAGGGCACACAGGTGAGACCTGCCAGGTGAGACCTGCGCTCTCGCTATCACAGTCCATCTGTTATGTCCTCCTGGCACTGCCAGGGAATGAGATGAAGCGTTTCCAACTTAAAGCTCATAATACTGACGACTCTGAACTCATGTGGAGAAACTTCACGTAATCCATCGGACGTATTGACCACATGCGGTCAATACGTCCTCTTCCTCTTCCTCTTCCTCTTTAAGGAACAGAAGCTGCTGCATGGAGGGCACCATCAACAGTGAGAACATATCCTCATCCCCCCCCCCCCCCCCCCGGTCTTATCCCCCCCCCGGTCTTATTCTCCCCCCCCCGGTCTTATCCTCATCCCCCCCCCCCGGTCTTATCCTCACCCCCCCCCCCCCGGTCTTATCCCCCCCCCCCCCCGGGTCTCACCACAGCGTCTGGCTTCCAGTGTGTGACAGGCGGGACGGGTTCGATCGGCGCTCCCTCTCTCAGCAAGTCGCAGCTGACCAGCTCCACTTCTGGACAGTACAGTCAATATATACACTTTAGAATAACGTTATGATATTAGAGATATTATATTATATTAATATTACATTACTCGTTAGTGTTTTTGTGTCTACTGACCCTGAAGGTGTTTGCTGATGATGTTGGCCGTCTCTGTGGCCCTGGACATGGAGGAGTGCACCAGGGTTTCGTACTTCAGACCCAACGCAGCCAACCGCTGGCCGGTCAGCTCAGCCTGCTCCCTGCCTGGGGACAGGAGACCGGGTCAGGAGACCGGGTCAGAACCCCTGGGGTCCGGTCAGACCACTGACAACGGGAAGTAGTGAAGAAGAAGTTAAAGTAAAGAGTCACCTAACGGCGTCAGGACTTTCTCCTTGTCTCCGGTTCCACTCAGGTGGTACTGGGAGTGTCTGATGAGGAGGATGTTGCGCGTGGCTTTAGGTTTCTCCGGCTCAGAGCTCAGCTCTTCTTTCTCCTTCTTCTTCCCGTTGCTGAGCGCAGACGGGTCCCTCCTGGACGGCAGCAGAACCGCTGATTAGCAGCGTTACACATTAAGCAGATGATGACATCAACACATGGAGGAGAGCAGCACTGAGCAGATGATGACGTCACATCAACACATGGAGGAGAGCAGCACTGAGCAGATGATGACGTCACATCAACACAGAGGGAGAGAAGCACTGAGCAGATGATGACGTCACATCAACACATGGAGGAGAGAAGCACTGAGCAGATGATGACGTCACATCAACACATGGAGTAGAGAAGCACTGAGCAGATGATGACGTCACATCAACACAGAGGGAGAGCAGCACTGAGCAGATGATGACGTCACATCAACACAGAGGGAGAGAAGCACTGAGCAGACGATGACGTCACATCAACACATGGAGGAGAAGCGCTGAGCAGATGATGACGTCACATCAACACATGGAGGAGAAGCGCTGAGCAGATGATGACGTCACATCAACACATGGAGGAGAAGCGCTGAGCAGATGATGACGTCACATCAACACATGGAGGAGAAGCGCTGAGCAGATGATGACGTCACATCAACACATGGAGGAGCAGCGCTGATGCTATGGGGGAGAAGAGAGACGTACTTATCCCAGTTGAAGTCCCACGCGGGTCCGGACGGTAGCGGCGTGTGGTTGGCGGTGGGCCACGTGGGCTGCGCCGCCTGGAGGACTCTGGAGCGGCTCCACAGACCCGTCTGGTCTCCGTCCTGGTCCCCGTCCTGGTCCCCGAGGCGGGACAGCAGCAGAGCCGTGGAGGCCGCGCCGGCCGCGCCGCACAGCAGCCGCAGAGTCCGGCGGTACGACATGAGTCCCCGGGGGGCTAACGCTAGCCACGGAGCTAACTGGCTAGTAGCCTAGCGAGCAGCTCTGCTATAAACACACGCAGCGTATGACGAGTAGAGAAAGAAGGATTCACCACCGGATGAACACACCGCGTGACCGGATATAGAAGAGAAACTACTAAACTAGCCTGAAGACGACCTGAAACTACGGTGTCCCGGTAGGACCAAACAATAACTACGGTGTCCCGGTAGGACCAAACGTTAACTACGGTGTCCCGGTAGGACCAAACCAGAGAATGTCTAATAAGGACCAAACCTCTGACCAAACGTTAACTACGGTGTCCCGGTAGGACCAAACGTTAACTACGGTATCCCGGTAGGACCAAACGTTAACTACGGTGTCCCGGTAGGACCAAACGTTAACTACGGTGTCCCGGTAGGACCAAACATCCGCCACGCGGGGGCGCTGTGGTCACATGCTCATTAGATAATGAGATTACACATAGAAACGTTATTTTAAGGAATAACATACAGTTCATCTTAGTGAGGTTTGTTAAATGCTTCGTGACTTAAACGCCCCAACATATTAAGGTTAGGAAGGTTATTTTTTTGGAATGTTATTTTCCAACTTGAATCGACCGTAAGCCACCGCGACATGTAGGACTTTATAGTCCTCCCAGGACGCAGGATCCGCATGGAGACCCTGGATCCGCATGGAGACACTGGATCTGCATGGAGACACTGGGGTTGCATGGAGACACTTGGATTTGCATGAAGACACTGGATTTGCAAGGAGACCCTTGGTTTGCATGAAGCTCCACCTTAAAGCGGTCCGCTGACCTCACTGGTGGGCAGGGTTTCCCAGGTCCCGGGTCCCGGAGCGGTTTCTGCGGTCTGTCTTGGATGTTGGCTCCGCTAGGAAGGAGATTTACCGAACCGTTGATCGCTGCAGCCTCGGGTCTCAGAGGGTCTCAGATGGTCTCCACCGGACCCCCAGCCGGACCGGGTGAGGAATGAGGACTACAGGATGCCCACCAGCGCTGGGAAGACCCTCTCAGCCTCCCGGTTCCTCCCGGTCTCCACGGCCGCCGCGCTGCTGCTGGGCGCCTCGTCGCTCTTCTTCGTCTTCACGTAAGTTTCTCACTTCATGTTCTCACTCAGCCCTAATGTTAATGTTAATAATAACAACAATAATAATAACAATAACAATAACAATAATAATAATAATAATAATAATAATAATGAGCCATGCATTGATAGATAAGTCCTGAATATTATGGACTGGTCTTGTCGAGGTTATGCGTCGTTAAGAAAGGGATTTGCTTCACATGGACAGTTATTATAGGACCCCCATAGGACCCCCTAGGACCCCCTAGGACCCCCAAGTATAGGACCCCCTAGGACCCCCTAGGACCCCCAAGTATAGGACCCCCATAGGACCCCCTAGGACC
>JAOPHQ010001543.1:0-57694 GCA_030340625.1 Merluccius polli | reverse complement strand
CGTTCGCGCCGTGTCGCGCACCTCTCTTTTTTTTTCAGCGGCGCGCGACAAAGCGGAAACAAACACGGACGAGTTCGAAGGCACATTGTAATGCGCCTTATTGCTAAGGCTTCTTTCTTTATATTGTGGCGATCACGGCCATGCCCCCTATGGGGGTCCTGCGCAAGGGGTTGGACCCTACGGGGGTTACCTGCGCAAGGGGTTACCTGCGCAAGGGGTTGGACCCTATGGTGAATCTCGGGTAGGGGTTGGACCGTGAGTGAGGGTCCTAGTTGTGTTTGTCAGGTGTGCGTGTTTCTGTCTGTGTGTATGGGTGTACAAATAAAGGCAACTCCCGGGGTCGTGCGGTGTATGGGGCACGGGAGTTGCGGAAACATGTAACCCTGGGCTCCTGTCTCATTCCTCCCGCACCGGTCGCCACATTGGTGTCAGAAGTGGGATCAGAACGGACCATGGAGAAGCGGACTGTCCCGGAGTGGGGACTGCCTATGGCGGCGCGGCCGAAAGAGGAGGAGACGGAGGAATGGCCCGGCGTTTCAGCTCCTGGCATGTCACCGGTCGCGACGGGCGCGACTGGTGCACAGCCACCCAGCTTGCCCTAGCGTTGGAGGGAACGGCGGTGCAAGTCCTCTGGACCTGGCCCGGCAGCCTGCGGGACCTCCAGGCCACGAACCCCGGTGCTGCAATGGACGAGACGGGGCGGGCGGAACGAGAGCGTTCCGACCCAAACCAGCCTGCAGACGACCGGTGCCTCCCGACCTCACGTCCGACGGGCGGACTACTGCGAGCAGGAAGAGGACGGAGAGGAGGGTTCCAGGCCTGGACTTCGCCCCAGCGGCCTAGCCGGCGCCGCCGGCTCGACGAACATTTGAGGGACTATGTGTCGGGTGAGGGGGTCGTCGGGGACGACTGACCCCTCAGGGGGGAGCTGTGTGGCGATCACGGCCATGCCCCCTATGGGGGTCCTGCGCAAGGGGTTGGACCCTACGGGGGTTACCTGCGCAAGGGGTTACCTGCGCAAGGGGTTGGACCCTATGGTGAATCTCGGGTAGGGGTTGGACCGTGAGTGAGGGTCCTAGGTTGTGTTTGTCAGGTGTGCCGTGTTTCTGTCTGTGTGTATGGGTGTACAAATAAAGGCAACTCCCGGGGTCGTGCGGTGTATGGGGCACGGGAGTTGCGTAAACATGTAACCCTGGGCTCCTGTCTCATTCCTCCCGCACCGGTCGCCACAATATGTTCTGTTTTATTGTGTGGTGTAGGCAGTGGCGTCAGTTTGGTTTTAGAAGTGGTGGGGACAATAACCATAAGCTTGAGTGTGGTTTGAAAAGTGCTGGGGATGTAAGCTATTCATCCATTCAACGCTGCATTACAATGTGCTCTACATTCGGCGCGATTGTCAACGGGGGGGGGGGAAGCACCGGACCCGCCAGCCGCGGACCCAGCACCGGACCCGCGGACCTGGCCGCGGACTCAGCCGCAGACCCAAGTCCACACACAGCCCGTGTGCATGCTGTGAGGATGTCATCGTGCGCCTATCGCATGATTTAGACTTGACGGTTTCGGCAGACAACCCGGGAGGGGGGGGGGGACCGCGGACTGATGACGGGGTTGCGCGATCGTAACCACTGACGGCGGGGGGGGGATAAAAAAATAAAAAAGGTGCCGGATCCACCGTTGGAGGTGCCGGAACGCGTCTGTGTGAAACGATCTGGGTTCTCATAAACCCGTTCGCGGTGGTAAGAGACGAGCAGAGTCTACAGCGTCCGCTCGCAGAGCAGAGTCTACAGCGTCCGCAGTTTACTGTGAAACAATTCACTCGGTTAGGGTTAGGGTAATCTATCACCGTGACCGGGTTACTATTGGAGTGAATGGACGCTAGACTCTGCTCTGCGAGCGGACGCTGTAGTTGGGATGAGAACGGGCTGCGGTTGAGTATGTGGGGATTTTTTCGGTCGCAATTGGGTTTCACATTTTTAAAAGTGGTGGGGACAAAATTCAAATTATAAATAGTGGTGGGGACATGTCCCCCCCCGTCCCCCCCGTAATCGACGCCTATGGGTGTAGGCCTATATTCTTTCGCTAATAAACCGTGGTTTTATGTAAGTGCTGTCT
Organism: Merluccius polli; assembly: GCA_030340625.1. Classification (NCBI taxonomy): domain Eukaryota; kingdom Metazoa; phylum Chordata; class Actinopteri; order Gadiformes; family Merlucciidae; genus Merluccius; species Merluccius polli. The sequence continues at coordinate 55,582 of JAOPHQ010001543.1, read as the reverse complement.
ACTGTTGTTGTGGTCAAAGACGAGTGGAATTACATGGCTGAAAAACTATCTCAAAGCGGCATTAAGTTATAAAATAAAAGTATATAAGATGCATAAAGTATATGTTCGTGGTGCCCCATGAAGGAATAAAAAAAAAGGCATTTCATCTGGAATCGTTCCGTTGGAGAGCCTTTGGGAGGGGGCGAAAATACTGGTTGCTGATTGGATAAACCATCTGCCTATGTTGGTGATTGACGGGCCAAATCAACCAATCAGATCAACAAAGCGTATGACGTGATAACAGCGTTTCAAGGCAAGCTCATCAAATAAACAAGTCGGGAGAAGGGCAAAAGCATCTTTTCCTCCAAGAAAAGCCTCCAGTGCCGCTTTTTGCTCATCTTTTAGAGAACGAATAAACTCTAATTGTGCTACAACTTGCTCGATAGCTGCGCGCATCTCGGTCACATCCGCGGAAGCCGCCATGCTGTTTAGACTGAAGAGTCGCTCCTCATTGCGTCACACTTGAACCCGCCTCAAAACCAACGCTGATTGGACGATCATTTTCTGATCGGCTCCAAATTTTCTCCGTCGTGCAATACCAGACTGAACTGTGAGTGGAATATCATGGAGCTCGCGAGATCAGGCTGGTCTCGCGAGGCTACCCCCCCCCCCCCGTCAACAGTCGCGCAGCACCCCCCCCCCCCCCAGAATACAAACACACGTTTTCCATTTGCTTGCTTTTAAATAAAGTTGTGTGCAGTTATACGGTTAAATACGATTATTGATTAATGACCGATCGCGTACTGCGGTCAAGACTACGGTGGCCTGGAAGTGCAAAACCACATTAACATTAACCGAACCACATTAACATTAACCGAACCACATTAACATTAACCGAACCACATTAACATTAACCGAACCACATTAACATTAACAAATTGTACGGAAAGGGTAGGTACAAAAGATGGTCTACGGTCTGGGCGGCCAATGACGTTCACCACGAGATGTAAACCAATAGCAGGCTGGAAAAAACAGCCCAATGGCGATACACAGGCCAAGAGATCTAAAGAGAAGAGATCAAAAACCTCAACTTCTCAAAAGTTAAAATGTGTGACGAAGCAGCTACTCAGCAGTTAATTTACTACTTCAATCGAGGCCATTCGTATAGTGTCATAGTTGATATGATGGCCACCTTACATGGGGTAAGGATTAGTCTGCGCAGTTTGAAAAACAAACTAAAAGAAGCTGGACTGTCTCGCCGTAAAGGATACTCCTCAAGAAATATAGTGAGGAGCGCGATTAGACTGGAACTTCGTGGACCTGGTCAACTTTTTGGCTACAGAACAATGTGGCAAGTGCTGAAGCAGAAGTACCAGCTGACTGTTAAAAGGGAGGATGTGATGGTTCTCCTCTGTGAGCTCAATCCTGTCGGGTGTGAAAGGAGATCGCGGAGGAGGTTTGTACGACGAACATACCACGGGCCCTAATTATCTATGGCATGCAGATGGCTATGACAAGTTGAAACCGTTTGGCTTGGCGATCTCTGGATGCATAGACGGGTTCTCTCGAAAGGTGCTGTGGCTGGTTTGTGGCCCAACAAACAACAACCCATCTGTCATCGCCGTTAATTACTTGTCATGTGTACGATCTCTTGGGCTGGTCCCAATGAAACTGCGGACGGATTGCGGAATGGAGAACGGCACCATGGCTGCAATTCAGTGCACCCTGCGTCACCAGCACACTGACCACTTCTCCGGTACATACAGCCATATGTATGGCACATCCACTAGCAATCAGCGAATCGAGTCATGGTGGTCCATATTAAGAAAGTCAAGGTAGGTGATATTAAATACAATCCACAATGCCACTTTACTAAGTGTTTTTCCTTACACAAATACTACCCTATCTATTGCTTTGGTGACATTTGCCTTTATTAAAAATGGGCCTATACACCAATGGAAATAATGTCCCAAATGAACAAACATACTTGAAACTTGATACTTTTCTAAGTAAACAAATGTGTGACAATTATGTTCCTCAAGTTACTCTAATGTGCCTAGGCCTACATTCAATAAAATTGCTGACCAGTTGAATGTTCTCCTTCATTTTTTTTTATTTTTTTAATTTGTTTATTTGACAAGGACAGTGCATATTAATAAACATTTCTGTAAATATGCCAGATTTAGCCAGAAGGCTAGTTTCCATCTGTAGTCCTTGGCCAGATGTAACAATAGGCTCCCTAAAAAGCAAATAAGCAAATAACAGAAAGAGTTTAAAAAAGAGAACATCGATAAGCAACAGATAAAACATCAATTATAACCACATACAAGTATTCAGTAGATCAAGCATTAAAATACATAAAGCATGCAGGACAAACAAGAGTCTGCATCAAACAAACACAGATTGAAAAGGTAGACTAGGACTTATAGCAGACATCTATATGTGTTAGACATCGAGGCAATAGCCCACCAGAGCAGACAGTACATGCACAACAAAAAAAACAAAAAGTCGACATGACAATAGTACATGAAGCAGCACAGGAGAGACATGGAACGAGCTACACAAAAGCATACAAACAAGCAAACATACAAAGTAAGTTGCAAGACGCAGGACAAATTCACAGACACACTGACACAAGGAGGCAAGAGCAGGCGGGTCAAGTTTAGTGCTGGCAGATCATATTATCAATGAGCCACTGTTTCAGATTGGAATTAAATGCCCGATATGTGTTTAGGTCTCTGATACATGTTGGGATGTTATTCCATTCACGTGAGGCTGCAACAGAGAAGGCTGACTGACTAAAGGCACTTTTCCTAAGTGGAATAATGCAGTCCCCTCTCATGACTCCTCTTGTGATCCGATGTTGGTTTGTTCTAATAGTTACAAATTCTCTAAGTGGAGGAGGGGCCATGCCATGTATGATTTTGTAAAAGAGACATGCATTTTTGTGCTTAATCATGTTTTCCCAGCTCACTAGATTGTGTTTTCTTAAAATTGCACAGTGATGGAATTGCCTTGGTTTTTTGTCCAGAACTTTCAGTGTTTGTTTATACAAAGACTGTAGTGGTTTTAGTGTTGTGTGATTAGCCTGAGACCAACTCGTCAGACAGTAGCTCATGTGAGAGAATATCATTGAATGCATGTACATCATGGCTGCCTGGGTGGACATAGAGTTTCGTATAAATTTGAAATTGGCAAGATTGAATTTGATCCTTTTACAGACAGTTTTTACATGTGCCCTAAAATTAAAGTTGGAGTCCAGAATAATGCCAAGGTATTTAAATTCCTTAACAATTTCTAATTTTTCTCCTGACACAAGAACATCTGGGTTTTCACTAGAGTCATTTGTTTTGGAGAAGAACATACCAACAGTCTTTGACATATTTAGTTGGAGACAGCACTGATTGAGCCATGCTGTAATTTTCAGCATTGCATTTGTGAGTTTGGCAGCAACTTCGGTTTTTGTCAATCCATGCACATACAGCACAGTATCATCAGCATACATTTGAATGTGGGCCTCTGGACACACAGACGGCAAGTCATTGATATACAAACTAAATAAAAGTGGACCCAGTATGGATCCCTGTGGGACACCAGTGGACAAGGAGAGGGTGTCAGATTGCTGGTTATTTATTCGAACAGCTTGAGTTCGGTTAAAAAGGTATGATTCAACCCATTGACGTGCCTCAACAGAAAAATTAAAATTGGATAACTTGGATAAAAGAACCTTGTAATTCACAGTGTCAAATGCTTTGCGGAGATCAAGAAAGACAGCACCGACAACGCCACGCTTATCCAACAGTGATTTAATTTTCTCAATGAAAAAACAATTAGCCGTCTCGGTTGAGTGGTTGGATCTGAAGCCAAATTGCATAGGATGAAGGGGGAATGAGCTGTTGTTCAGGTGGTGTATGATTTGCTCAGCTACACACTTCTCTGCTACTTTAGACATTATAGGGAGGATGCTGATTGGCCTAAAGTTACAGGCGGAATGATGATCACCAGATTTGAAAATTGGTGTGACAATTGCAGATTTCCAAATACTTGGAAACTGCCCTTGGGATATTGAAAGATTAACAATTTTAGTGATGGGATTGGCCAATGATGAACCGATATCTTTGAGCATCGTTGAGTCCATACCAAATGAATCTTTTGCTTTTGAGGGTTTGAGAGATCTAATAATACCAGTGATTTTTATTTCTGAGAGTGTTAATACTGAAGGCTGGCTCCATTGTGTTTACTGAGGACACATTAACATGATCAGTCGAGAAGCCCTTTGCAATAGTTGCTACAGAATCAACAAAGTATCGATTAAGAGCTACTGCTACTTCAGCTGGGTCCTTGGTCAGCTTTCCATTCAAGTCAAGTTCAATTGACCTTCCTGCGCTATGATGTTGTCCCATGAGTTTTTTTTAACTGAGTCCATATATTTTTCGGATTACCCCGTGCCTCACTAATTATAGCAATGAAGAAATCAGCCCTAGCTTTCCTCAGACCTGTTATCACTTTATTTCTTAACACGGCAAAGTGATATTTGTCATGATAAAATTTTGTTCTAATGGCCATTTTTAATGCAAGATCACGTTCTTTCATTAGTTTCAAAATGTCTGCATTTATCCAGGGAAGACTGTTCTCTCTATTCCTACTCCTAATGCTACAGGAAAATTCTGCAATTATACTCTGAATTTTACTTGAGAATATTTGACTGCCCTCACTCAGGTTTTTTCCAAATAACAGATCATTCCAGTTAAAACTATGAATAGTGTTTTTAAAACACTCTTGCATGTTCTTGGGGATTCTAATGCTTTCATGTTCCTTAGTAGAGGAGCTAAACCTCTTTTTTGTTAATTTTCTGATCACAAGAGTTAGATTGTGGTCAGATAGCCCAGTTATCATGTTGTACGTTTTTGAGGTTCTCTCCGGTCTGTTACTGAACACTAAATCAATCTGAGTTCTGGTGGATTGGGTTATTCTTGTTGGACCTTTAATCAGCTGTGAGAGATCTAGCCCATCGGTTATTTGTTTGAGGTTCTTTCTAATTGATCTATCTTCCCAATTTACATTAAAATCTCCCATTATTATCACCTCTTTCTTAAAATTACATTCCTTGAGCATGTTTTGGAATTTTTCATAAAAATCATTATTTGAGGAGGGTGGGCGATACATTAAAATAAGAATAAAAGACATTTGTGGTGATAGAGTGATATTCAAGCCAATACATTCCAAATCACAGTTTGACAGCAATAATTCATTACATTGGATACAATCCTTCAGATAGACCATAACCCCGCCTCCCTTTGATTTCACCCTATCTCTTCTATACATTTGATAGCCTGGTATGTTTAGTGCTGCAGTTGGTGAGTTTTCATGTAGCCAAGTTTCAGATAGACAGAGAAAATCTAAATTTGATTCCATTAGTAGATGCTGGATTTGGTCACTTTTCGATACAATACTTCTTATGTTAAGATGACCACCAAATAAACCCTTAGGTTTAACTTTGGGATCCCATATTATTCTGGAGTGGACAGTTTGAAAGACTTTCCACTTCCTATGTTTTGTGATTGCCTGATTAATGATTTGTTTCCCATTTACATCCCTTAGCCCTCTGGCCACACGTAGCTTTTTATTTGAGTTAATGTTACACTTTGCTATTGGATTGTTACCTTCGATACCAGGAAGCTGTGGGTCAACATGCGTATCAGACTGCAGAGCAGACTGAGTCACCACTGTGTAGACCTTTTGCCGTGGTTGTTGCACAGTCAGCTGTGGTTGTTGCCCGGCTGGCCGTGGTTGAAACCCGGCTGGCTGTGGTTGAAGCCCGGCTGGCCGTGGTTGAAGCCCGGCTGGCTGTGGTTGAAGCCCGACTGGCCGTGGTTGTAGCCCGGCTGGCCGTGGTTGAAGCCCGGTTGGCCGTGGTTGAAGCCCGGCTGGCCGTGGTTGAAGCCCGGTTGGCCGTGGTTGAAGCCCGGTTGGCCGTGGTTGAAGCCCGGCTGGCCGTGGTTGAAGCCCGGCTGGCCGGGGTTGAAGCCCGGCTGGCTGTGGTTGAAGCCCGGTTGGCCGTGGTTGAAGCCCGGCTGGCCGTGGTTGAAGCCCGGCTGGCCGTGGTTGAAGCCCGGCTGGCTGTGGTTGAAGCCCGGCTGGCTGTGGTTGAAGCCCGGTTGGCCGTGGTTGAAGCCCGGCTGGCTGTGGTTGAAGCCCGGTTGGCCGTGGTTGAAGCCCGGTTGGCCGTGGTTGAAGCCCGGCTGGCTGTGGTTGAAGCCCGGCTGGCTGTGGTTGAAGCCCGGCTGGCTGTGGTTGTAGCCTGGCTGGCCGTGGTTGAAGCCCGGTTGGCTTTTGATGTAGCCCAGTTAGGTGAGGATGTAGCCTGGCTAGCTGTGGTTGAAGCCCAGCTGGCCATGGTTGTAGCCTGGCTGGCCGTGGTTGAAGCCCGGTTGGCCGTGGTTGAAGCCTGGTTGGCTTTTGATGTAGCCCAGTTAGGTGAGGATGTAGCCTGGCTAGCTGTGGTTGAAGCCCGGCTGGCCGTGGTTGAAGCCCGGCTGGCTGTGGTTGAAGCCCAGCTGGCCATGGTTGTAGCCCGGCTGGCTGTGGTTGAAGCCCGGTTGGCCGTGGTTGAAGCCCAGTTGGCTGTGGTTGAAGCCCGGTTGGCCGTGGTTGAAGCCCGGCTGGCTGTGGTTGAAGCCCGGCTGGCTGGGATTGAAGCCCGGCTGGCTGTGGTTGAAGCCCGGCTGGCTGTGGTTGAAGCCTGGCTGGCTGTGGTTGAAGCCCGGCTGGCTGTGGTTGAAGCCCGGCTGGCTGTGGTTGAAGCCCGGTTGGCCGTGGTTGAAGCCCGGCTGGCTGTGGTTGTAGCCTGGCTGGCAAGATCTCAATTCTGGATGGAGTTGTTTGCAGACCTGAGAGACTCGGGGCACTTCAGTGGTAGTCACGAAGACCAATGTGTCCTCAGGTATTGCTTTAATGAGGTTATCCAGAGGGACCTTGATGAATGTGTGGAACTATGGAACACTCACAGGATTCGCCCCTCTCGAACGGCTTCTTGTCCTGGAGGAGTGCCCAATGAGCTGTTTCATCTACTACACAGGTAATTTGGATGGTGGCTCACTTCCCTATAATTCTGAATTGCATTTTATGTCAAATGTATGTGGATTTTAAATACACATTTCATTTAGATTTGGCTCCAGAGACTGCGGCTTTGGGGTTGACATGAATGAACTGGATGTTTTCCCAGAAGCAAATCCAGCTCTGACTCCATGTGGTGATGTAAACATTCAAGAGTACTTGGACTATGTAATGGAGCACTTCCAATTACAGCAGCCAGGGAACTGGGAGTCTGCATCAGAACTATATCTACAGCTCAAAGAAATTGGACAGCTGTAATTGTGCTTGTTAATATGAAACAATTAAACAGATGTTTCTAAAACCATTTATCTTATTATGCTTTATGTCCTTCATTTCATTTAAAGACATTCACAAGATTAGACATTTTAACATTAAAGATAAAATGGTTTATTGCTCCTGAACAAAAATGAGTCATAACAGAATCTCCTAATACAGGTGCTTCCCGGGTATGCCAGGTAAGAATTGGAATGGTTGACAGATAGAGAACTGAGTAGTAGTCAATGGCTGAAAAAACAAGTCTAAAAAGTAAAAGCAAAACAGCAATTGATTTCAACACTCAACATTAGAAGTTGACAGTAAAAAGAACATGGTTTACTGGTCCTGAACGAATCATTTTGTGTAGGTAAATGGGTGTACAGCAAATACAACACAGATTGGTTTTAGTAGCAGCCGAAACCAGGAGCGTTCTGAATCCCAAAATCCATATTGGACCTAAAGAGTTCAAAATTATCCAACTGTGGCAATTTCATTGTGTTAGCACACGTATTGGCCATTGGATAGGGTGAATCTTCAATGAATTCCAGTTTTGGCTGTGGGATCAGCCCAGATGGGGGGAGAGAATTCAGTCCAGTGGCAAACATGAGCACTTCTTCAACTGATACAGCAGTCTGGCCTTCTATAAATGAATAGAATTGTACACAAACATCCTGGTGTTCCAAAGCTAAATTCATTATTAAGTATGTTAAAAATAGTGTTATTTTGCGCTTTCTTTTTGCAAACCTTGACAATCAAGGAGGTAATCAGCCCAAAATCCCAGGGTCCTTCCCTCTTTGGCCCTGCTATTGCTCCCAGATGGACTCAAGTCTGGCCGAAAGAGATTCTCCAGCACCTCCGCAGTGAGCTGCTTTTCTACATGGCACAGGACAGGGGACAGCAGTGCTGGGTACAGCTGCAGTGCGTTGTACAATCCAAGTGCGGACAGTCCTTCTTTAAACCTGAAGAGAACACATGACAGACAGACAGACATACTGTAGCTGCATGCAAACTTCCAACAAACAAGCTCAAAACATTTCCATTGGCTGCCAAAGACATTTAGTACCTGTCAATCACAGATATGTTACGGTCAATGATGAACCATCTCAGGAAGTCGGACACAATGGTCATCTTGTCCTCAAGGGACTTCACACATCTAAAGCATCCTGCAGTCTGCAACATCGAGTTGTGTTGAAGAGTACAGTCTTGCAGATCTTCCAAGGAAGCAGCACTCTCAATCTAAAAGACAGAAAAGACCAAGAAAGATGTAGTAAACACACCATTTCTACAATATCTCTTCAATCTCTTTTGATCCCATTTGTGGTTAAATCACATTATGGATGATATACTACATGTGCTCATAAATAAATCATGCCCTACATGTAGCTTTCAGGGTCTGGCAAGGTCGGAACACCTCAGTGTGAAGAGGCAAAATCTAACTGCACAGTGACGAAGCATGAGTGTTGTGCATCCAAAACTTTTATTTTAACGCCTTGGTTGGATCACACTGAGTACTGCAGGGCCTTTACGCTTTTCCTACCTGTCGCAATGCTTGCCCTATGTCTTCATCAGTTATTAAATCAATTGTGGCTTTGAAAGTGGGCTGGCCAGCAAGGAAATGCACTAAATCCTCTGACAGGAAATGAGGGCCTGGACCGCCATGTACGACTGAAACTGCAATCATCTTCCCTGCCAAGAAGTACTCGTCCTCCCAGACAGCTGCGAATGAAAATCATTCATTCAAATCATTCATTTTCAAAACTTAAACACAGCACGTTACATTCAAAGAAGAATGGCGGTCATTTTAAGGAATACTTCACCAATTTAGAAAAGAAATACAGAAATTAACCCTACTAACCTAACCCTACTAAACTAACCCTAAATTTCACTCCCAGAGGAGAATTCCAGGCAGATACCACAGCCAGTCAAAAATATGACAAGGTATCTAATTATTCAAAGCTTAATTCAGATCGGTAAAGTATCCCTATAAAGGACAAATACGGATAGCCCCATAGTCCTGTTGTTAAAGGTCATCACTTCCAGCCCATAGGAAAAACAATGAGAGCATTTTGGACAGCAAGCCAAGTTATGGATAGGCAGCTCGAGCAGACTCAATGGGGGATAGAAAACTGAAACTGAAAGTAAGGACCAACAGGTAATTTTGGACCGGACTTGTCCTTTAAGACAACTATGCATAAATTCTACTGGTCGGTGACCAAAGCTATTTAAAGAGGAACTATGTAACTATTTCAGCTGTATTTACTTAGCAGATTCAGAGTGTCTGTGGTGGTTCTATAACAATTTATGTGCATGGGACAATGGGTCTCTCACTCTCTTTTTCGTAGGCTGTTCCATGATGAATGTTATAAATCCTTCTTATTTTCCGGTAGATGGCAGACACTTGCATTTCTGCTATCTCCACTCAGATGCACTAGGAGGGGTCGACACACTCAGCAATCGACCCATAAAGTGTTATAGAACAACCACAGAGACTCTTAGGCTGATAGTTAAAATAAAACTGAAATAGTTACATAGTTCATCTTTAAAAGTAAAAGGGCATATAAATTATATAAGAGTATACTGTAAGTACACAACCATGCATACCTTTTGCATTATAACTAATGTAACGATGCCCTTCTGGTGCACTGAAAATCGGGCGATGCTTCAGGTGACTCATTAGGAGAGTTAGAAATTCTCTTTTTGGGCCACCTGTATCCACGGCCTCTTCAGACACCCCGGCATCATCAGTAAATCTGACCAGCAGGTCACATTTTTCTGAAAATGTGCTACGTTTGAAACCCCGGAGAGCTCCATCCCACACATCTGATCGGCAAACATTAAACCTGCTTACTCTTCCATGATCAATACTTTGAGAAAGATCATAGATGATATCCGGTACTGTAATGCCAGAGTCCTTCCTACAGTTACACAAAAGGGTCTTGAGTTGGTAAAAACGGCAAGCATAATAAAATATCTTTCTGTGATGTGCAGTGAAAGGGTACTTTGACATGTAGTAAATTAATCTTTGTCCACTCATCAATATACAGACTGCCTGTAAACCAACTTCTCATAGAAGTGGACTTAATTGACCAAGAGCCTGTTTACAAGAAGAATGACGGCTGATAAAGGATCTTGACTTTATAAATTCATGCACCAGAAAAATTGCCAACACACTACATTCTATGTCTAGCTTTACATCCTGCATTGTCTATTGTGTCACCAAAGAAGACGCATCAAAACGCATTGTGTGTTATACTACAGAACTGTATACATGCGTCTCAAACTGCCTCCAGAGGTGGTTTTACTGATCAGATTACAATGCATCTTGGTGATTGTTTACACCTATAGAACGAGCCACTTGTGATCGGATAGCCCAAGACACATTCTAGTTAAAAGTGTAAACAGGCTCTAAGTGAATGGCCGACATGTAACTTGATTTATGTAGCTAAAACATGAGTTGGGTTGAGTAGGACATGGCTATGAAATGTCAAATAATAATCATGTTGGAAATCCAATCTAAAAACTCATAATAAACTTATATTGTATTGCTCGCTACATTCATAGGAACAGGAGCAGGCATGTCATCCTCTTCCTCCTCGTTTCGTGGTGCAAAAACACTTGTGTATGTGCTGTAAAGTTGAGCCAGACAAAGACCTTTCTATCCTTAGCAAAAACTGTACTTGCGGTCAAAACAGTAGTAGAAGTATATAGATCATTTGGTTTTCTGCATTAATTGGTAATATAATTCTACATTAATATGTATACCTGTAGTACTTTGACATGTCTGGTTTAGGTGAATTCGGACATTCCTCAGAATCCGATATGACTATCTGAAAAGGAATGTGACAGGATATTTCATTGTCAAACAACAAGCAGGCTTCGAACTTCCTATACATCCCTGTTTTAAAATTCCAACACTGAATATGAACCCTGAACAAAGGACTTAAAAAGAAATGTAAGGGGCATGTGCTTCAATACCTGCCCAGTGTTGTTTGCAGATGAATGTTCCACTGGCTTTCTGAGATGTTGAAATTCAGAGGAAGAGAAGAGTACATAACAGGCAATAAAAATCACAGTACATTTCCTGAGGCTATTCCAATTATGACATCTGATAACATCGCCTTCTTACAGATAAAATAACTGAAAGTGGGAAATTAGAACTTACACTTCTTGCTCGATTTGGTGTTTGGGTGTACTTCCATTCACAGGTTCAAAAAGCTGAATACAATTAAATACAACAACTACATGTTTCACAACATTGTAGTAGTACAAATACAACCGATAATGTAAAACATGGGTATGTAAACTGAGGGATGCGCCAGTTTCATATTATCTTACCACGGTGTCAGCCTCACTGAATTCCACAGACCTCCTGGTTCTCACAATGACTTCGGAATCGGAGTCTGAATCAGGATCATCATAAGCTACATTCAAGAAGGATCAAAACACACTATTATGATAAGGACTAACATTATGATTATACAAATCACAACAATGACAATGTGAAATTGAATGTGAAATTGAAGTGAAAATGAATAATACATAAATATTACCAGATCCACAAACCTTCTTTGAAATGTTCATACGGGCATACAAAAAGTGTAATGCGGGCATATGGCTTGCCAATTTCCTTTTTATATTCCGATAACAAGAATGGCTTTTCCGTCCCAAGGACAAAAACCACCTCTGAGCCATCGGGAAACAGAAGATGGTAGGGTCCATCATCCATGTCTTTGTTAAATGTTTTCAATTTCTGGACAGCCTGTTTTAGAAGGTCAGCTGCTGCTACCTCTGGCATGGTCGATAATGGGAGCGTTTTCCCTCTTACAGGTTTGAGGTTGACTCCAATGCGCTGCATCAATCCAATGTTAATCTAAGAAAATTTGAAAAATAGTAATATTAATAGGCCTGCACAAGATATTCTTCAAGCATCTTGTATATGTAAATGGACTGCATTTATATAGCGCATTTCTCAGAGGTATGACCTCTCCAAAGCGCTTTACAACTATTGCCTCACATTCACCCATTCATACACACATTCATACTCCGACGGCGGGTCAGCCATGCAAGGCGACAGCCGGCTCGCCAGGAGCAGTTAGGGTGAGGTGTCTTGCTCAGGGACACCTCGGCACTTAGCTAGGAGGAGCCGGGAATCGAACTAGCAACCTTCCGATTACTAGGCAACCCGCTCTACCTCCTGCGCCACTGCCGCCCCAATGTCATGTCTATGTGACTATGACTATGTGTATGATACTTACAGCTACTGGAGACCTTAATTTCCTCCATCTCTCTTACGTATATGCCAACAGTGTGTATACGCACACAAGATGTACAGATTGATGATTGCAGCTTGACAGAATCATTATTTCTGTTTAAGTTCCAATATACTGTAGATTGAACTACTATTGACATGACATAACGCTAGTAGATATAGTCAATCATTTCTATAATGAGATGTTTAACAAGGTTACCTATGTTGTTGTGTTTTCATGCATAAAGGTCAATGTCTTTACCTGAATTATTTTCTTTGCTTGTGGCAAGGCATGTCTTTTTGTGTCACTTCGTTCAGTTCTTTCTTGTGTCTTAATAGCTTTATAGTTCATGAATTCCCTGTATGTTGCACAGCTAGTGCTAGCTGTAATTAACAGGATCAGGGATTAACATATGTTCTTAATAGATACACGTTAAGTGTTAATAGGTACTCGCTCAGTGTTAAATAAACAGTAGATATGGGCACTAACGATCAATACAACCGTTTTACAGCTACTACTTCTAGCCTAAAGTTGCTTTTTTAATCAGACTCTGTTTCCAGCTAGCTGCTACATTCAGTCAGACTTTCCGAATGGCTCCGAGAGTGAGAAAAGAACTGTCCGTCACTTGGACTCGCTAGCAAGCTAGTTGTAGCTAAATATTTTAAGAAAGTACTTACCATTTGCTGAAGACGTTATTTCGCCACCATCTGCACCTGAAGTTGACGCCAATCCACCGCCGTCAGGCAGAAACATTAGGCTTTTGCCACATTTGTGGCAGAAACGGCCACGGCTTAATGGGGTACCGCAGTAGGAGCAGAACATGTTTCACTGATGGCCAAAAGTTCACACACAACGAAAAAAGCGCCTTACCTATGGCCACTACTTGCGTCTAAAAGACCCCACTTCCTCTAGCCATTTTTTTTCCAGCCTGCTATTGGTTTACATCTCGTGAACGTCATTGGCCGCCCAGACCGTAGACCGTCTTTTGTACCTACCCTTTCCGTACAATTTGTTAATGTTAATGTGGTTCGGTTAATGTTAATGTGGTTTTGCACTTCCAGGCCACCGTAGTCTTGACAGCAGTACGCGATCGGTCATTTACCATTTACCATTTTAATGTGGTTCGGTTAATGTTAATGTGGTTCGGTCAATGTTAATGTGGTTCGGTTAATGTTAATGTGGTTCGGTCAATGTTAATGTGGTTCGGTTAATGTTAATGTGGTTCGGTTAATGTTAATGTGGTTTTGCACTTCCAGGCCACCGTACAAGACAGACGTCTCTCGGTTTCGCGTGGTCAAGCCAGCTGCTCCAACATTTTCAATATTTCCATAACTGTGACATTTTAGCAAAACGTTCAGCCTCATATCTGAAAGGTATTTCTTTTAGATAGCTCATGCAATTGTTTCTAAATGTGTGGCTCATCTGTTTGTCACGAGCCTTTTCCCGAGCGCCGGCTGCATATTGTATAGGCATACGTCGGCCTTTTTCCCCCTTTTTTTCAAAACAGTTATACAGTTTAATGCCCACTTTTACTGCCTTGTTTGATTATTGTTGGCCGATAAGTAGGCTACTTATTGTAATTGGAATACAGATTTAGTCTTGTTGAATCGTTTCCAAACCTTTAAGAGCACCTGTAGGCGCATTGTTCGGCTTTTACGAGCGCCGCATAGGCCTACAACCTATAATGCCTGTATTTATTATTTTTAACAGTTGTAGGTCTTCAAGTTAACTGTCTTGTATTATTGTTGGCCCATACATTATTGTTGGAATAAAGATTTTATTGATAAAAAAATGCTGCATTTTGTATTTTCAACAGGAATTTTAATACAGCCTATAGAACAATAACGATTAATCGATAACTGATCGATAATTCTAGCGATGATCGATCAAGGACATTTCTTAAAATGCCCATCCCTAGTTTCTACCAAGGGCATGATGGGAAAAAATTGCATGGTGGGAAAAAAGAATAACATAATCTAGTTGTAGTCTTGTAAATAGTGACCCTGCAAGATTCACAGTCTTTGTAAAATCTCAGTCTGAGACTCGGCTGTGACTAAAAACTCTAAACACTTGTCTTTAGATGTGAGCAGGTGTGAGCTGATAGTTTTCCAAGAGTCTTTTCCAAATCTTTTCAAAGTCTTCTGATGTATGGGTAGCATAGCTGAAAACCTCCTCCCGACCAGGTTTGGTTGCCAGCATAAGTTACCATGGTGATATAGCGACGCTAAAAGAGCGCGACTTTCGTAGGACAGCTAACCCATAGACATATATCAGAGAATGTCTAATAAGGAGAGAAGTTCCACTCTCGGTTTACTTCCGGGTTCTGAACTGTTGCAGTTCCCCTCTGGTTCCATGTGAGGGCGCTCACAGGACGAGTGCAGAATGAATGGCGGTCTATGGAGCTATACTAGCCTGGCTCCGCCCTCCGACGTACTTCCGCTCAATTTTCATTTCCCTTCAGTACTCCGTCTGGGTTTTCGGCATATTCGCGGGTTTTCTCCCGGTAAAGTTTTACCTGTCCAATCAGCGAACAGGAGGCGCGGCCTGAGAACAGTGACGTAGAGGTCGTGCGCGAATTTCAGTTATTGAGCGTAAGTACGGAGGCGGGCGGAGGCTAATGCTAATGCTCACTGCATCTGCCGTTTGTATACTGCGCGCAACGTGGTTTCTGGCGCATGAAATACGTCACGACCAAACGTTAGCGATTGGTTATGGCAGATTCGGAGTGGCACTGGGCAGATCCAATAGTTTTAAACTTCAACAGAGCACCCGCCTTCAGTTAGTTAACAATTGTCAATGGTGAGTGGCCAGACTCTCTGTACAAATGAAATGTAGTACGAGAGGCTGGTGACCAGGCTAGAGCTATACCCCTCAAACTCCACTTTTCTCAGGATATCATTTTTTGTCTAGTAATTTGAATGTTGCTTTCGAAAGGGGATGCAAAGAAATTACACATTGCTGGGTGTTGGATTTTTTAGAGTCACTTATTTGTTTTAAAAAAGTATTTTAAAATGTCAATGACGTCATACACATCTTACGACCAGAGATACTGCTTTACGGCAAGCCTCTCCCTTTCCCTCCAGGCATCGATAACACAGCAGTACATACATAACGATACGCAGATAAAAGTGCCAGCAACCAAAAAAAGTTGCTGTGTTAAAAAAAAATAACTTGGGCGAAAAGGTCCACCTTAACATTGTGGTCCCGCTTCGGATGCCAAGATGCCATCAAGCAGATCTCTGGTCGTAATCAGTCCTTCACTGACCAATCAGCGTTCATTAGCAGAATGCTAGCGTGTTATGGGCAACAACAACTCGTCCTGTAAGAAATCGAAAGGACATAAGTACTCGTTCATTCAACTTTCGATCTATAACCCATGTTGAACTTGTAAGAACTACAATCAAATCGGAGATTTCTCAATGAGAATCAGGTGAAAGAGACACATTTAGCCGTCTAGCTCCATCTGCTCCCATTCATTCTGCACTCACGGGCGATCGCCCCCAGTGGAGCTCTGGTGGAACTGCAACCAAAATTCGGTACAATGGGACTTAATAGGGAGTGGACAGGCTCTCCGTAGACGGGCTCTGCATATATACATAGACGCCTCATAGACTGACGCTGCCCGTTAGAGCTGACGTAGCAGCGCGGCCGCCATCTTGGATGGGTCCCCAGTGCGCCCCCAGTGCATTCATTTCTATGGAGGAAGGTGTATCCCCAACTACAATAATAAGCATAACTCCCCGAATTTTTACCGGATTTTCACACGGTTTGGTTTGTTACAAATGGCAGAGATTTATTTATGATACAGGACGAATTAATTTTTTTATTTTTATTTTTAATAATAAGAATTATTGTTCAATCTTACTTGTGAAAGGTAATCCCACGCGATCTGGTGTCAATACTGCGCCGTAAGCTGCACAAAATACTGGCATAGCTTGCTCTCCCGTTGACTCCTATGCTAGACTAGAGTGAGGAGACCCCATCAATATGGCGGCGACGCTGGGTTACGTTCCAGCACGTCATGAGGCGTCTATGTATATATGTCTATGAGCTAACCCAGGCTTTGAGCGCAACATACCTCGCTAACCCACTAATTGAGGTTCGTAGTACACCCCCCTGGCTTGTATGGTCCGTATCTGTGAATAAATGAAGAAATGCACTCCTCGATGTCAGTTTACTGGTTTAATGACAAAGATGAAGAAGTCCTGCAGCAATACACAAAATAACAACATGAGCTAAACCCAGCAATTCTTACAGGTGCATGTCTAAAATAATAACATAACATATATCTAACATATCATCAGGAACTTAATCGACCTTAACAATAACAATAGTTATTGTTATTGTAGAGAAATATAATGGACTTACATGAATAAAGCTCACAGCTTGATTATCATTCTCTGTAACAGGAACGCATGTCATAGCCTGGCTCCGCCCTCCGACGTACTTCCGCTCAATTTTCATTTCCCTTCAGTACTAGGTCTGGGTTTTCGGCATATTCGCGGGCTTTCTCCCGGTAAAGTTTTACCGGTCCAATCAGCGAACAGGAGGCGCGGCCTGAGAACAGTGACGTAGAGGTCGTGCGCGAATTTCAGTTATTGAGCGTAAGTACGGAGGCGGGCGGAGGCTAATGCTAATGCTCACTGCATCTGCCGTTTGTATACTGCGCGCAACGTGGTTTCTGGCGCATGAAATACGTCACGACCAAACGTTAGCGATTGGTTATGGCAGATTCGGAGTGGCACTGGGCAGATCCAATAGTTTTAAACTTCAACAGAGCACCCGCCTTCAGTTAGTTAACAATTGTCAATGGTGAGTGGCCAGACTCTCTGTACAAATGAAATGTAGTACGAGAGGCTGGTGACCAGGCTACGCATGTCATGCTGGCAACAACGAAATGGCTGACTCCTAACTGAGCTGGTCAGCTTCCTGTAATTTACTACCCCCTAGTGGCCAGTGGTAAACTCTGCAATAAACGCACAAAATCCGGAAATCCCTCCACTTCGTCTCTTGCCTGCCGCTTTATTTCATGCTGGAGCTGAGCTACCGTGGCTAAGCTTCCCGCCAACCCCACGTTAGAACTGGCGCCCAAACGTCATTCTCTGGACCTCGCTTGGGCACGCGAAGAAGGACAGCGGACCAGGCCGGGCTGCTTGGTGCTTTTCTCCACCGTGGGAGTCCGCGTGAGTGTGTGTTTCACCGTTCTCTTCGACGCAAGTGTGCCCCGTTGAAAGCTAACTTCTGCTAAAGCTATCGTGACTGCAGTCGTGTGTATTGGATCTCGCGTCGTGTCCGCGGCGCGGGACGTGTGTGGACTTCACGTGACCTCCCTGCCTGCCGAGTGCATTGGAGCTGTTTGCTGACTGTTACCACACTCGGTGGATTAAAGAGGATCATTAATGCAAGTATTCTTCTGTTGGATCAAGCGTGTTCAAGCCACCCCCCCCCCCCACCCCTCTCTTTCCCCCGTGGATTGTGGACTATTTTCACCGTCTGAACTGACTTTATTCGCTTGGGCTTGGACTTTGTGAGTATCTCAGAACTGTGTGACAATATGAAAAAAATGTATGTGTAATATGTATATTTAAATGTATTTGAAGTTTTGAGTTGCCTGTATTGTGCCTTACTGCAGTGATTTTTCTCATATTGCCATACCTTTTTAGTATTTAATGTGTTTGCTACACGTGTTATTCATATACAGTGCTAAGTGTGTTCTACTAGAGCTTTTGTTATTTCGCCTTAAAGCGAACAGTTATTTTACTCTTGCTCCTAAACAGCGTTAGAGCTGATTTCGCAGTGCGTATTTGACTTAAAAGCGTAGCCAATGGCAACTCACCCAAAGGCACAAGCTGACGGCTCTGACTCTGACTCTCACATGGACTTTACAAGTCTGGCTGGGTACACTGTCCCCCACCGAACTACTGCGGGCCTCGAAGAACAAGTTCAGGATCTGCAGTCGGAGGTTTAAAGGCTATGTGAGTGTCTGAATGAGTCCCTGGAACTACAGCGCAGTGTACTTAAACGGTGGGATGAAAAACACTCTGACAGTCCTGGCACCCAGCAACCCAACCCAACCCCCATGGCCACTTCAGGGCTCCAGACTAACTTTTTACATTGGTTGCACTGGTGCGCCTAACTTTTTCATTTAGGTGCACCAGCACATAATTTAGGTGCACCCAAAAATGTTCACTGCGCCTTTTGTCTCCGCAATAATACATTTGAAGCGTTTTGTCAGTTCCATACACATTGGTAATTTCTTAACACATTATGTAAATTATTGTAAACAGGAATAAAGGTGCAGATAAATGTTTTTTTTTAAAATTTAAATCACTGTACAAACAAGAAATCACAATAACCTCAATTGTGATGTTTAAAGTGCTTGACAAACTCAAATAAATAAATCAAACTCAAATAACTTAACAAAAGTGTGCACTGCCTTGAACAGACATCTTTTTTTCAAAGCGGATTTACATTTAACCCGTTCTTTTTCATAAGGATGATCTGGGACCATAGCCGCGGGAACATATTCTCAGCAGGGGGTGCTGAGAAAAAAAATGCTCAGTCTGCGCTGCACTTAACTCGCAACTCGCTACATTGATAAAAAAATATATACAAGCGCGTAGTTTGAATTAAAGGCACACAGCTCCTGTCAACACACTGCCGGTCCCGGTCATCACAGTCTGGGAGTGCTGTTTTGGTCGTTTCAGGGGTGATCAGACTGGGCTGCGAGTCTGCCTCTTCCAACTCTCTGATGCATCTCTTTTTATTTTGTTGAGGCTTCCCAAAAAAGTCTGAAATCCTTTTTTGCGTCATTTTTTAACGGTGGTCAGTTAGCTGGACTACAACTTGTAGTGTCAAGTGTCACGTATGGTCACGTATTGTCACTTACAGTGACGATACGTGTTGTCACTTACAGTGATGATACGTGACCGTACGTGACACTTGACACTACGTATGGTCATGTGACTAGCATGACAAAATTGTATAATGAATATTAAGCCAGACCGCGACAATTTATAGTTATTAGTGTTTCCAGTTAACTTTTAGCATTTTCTTTTTTTTCACTTTATTTCATGTATTTATTTTTGGGTAAATACATTTTTGGGGTGCAGCAGCGCCACCAGCAGGGGGTGCTGCAGCACCCCCAGCACCCCTACTTCCCGCGGGACTGTCTGGGACTTAAATTTAAAATTTAGTCAAAGGTAGCTCTTATATATATATATATATATATATATATATATATATATATATATATATATTAGGGTGCATCAGTTGCCCCAACTTTCTCAGAATTGAATGCAGTTTTAGTCAAGTGTTCCTTTTCATACAAAAATGTGCCCTGTTAAATATTTTTGCCATATATTAATATTTAGGGGTGGCAACATCAGCCTGAAGTTTTACCATATTAATGAATTGAAAATAGCGCCAGCGTTTCCCATACTGCCAATAATCATGACAATTTTAGGGCTAAAGAGCTGTCATGGGTATGTTTTAATAGACAATGTACTCAGCTATCTGCAAAACTAGTTATCTATAAAACAAAATTGCAATTGGCTGAGAAATTGGCCGAAACAGACCAAAAATGTGCTTTTTTCGCAAAAGTTGGGCTTGAAACATCAGTAATTCAGTATCACTAAAATATCAACTGTAATATTATTCACCACTGTGTTTCTGAAAAATACTATAACCAAAAATTAAACAGTATCAAGTGTCAACTGATGATAACCACTCAGCTGGCAGAGATTTAGAAAGCTGGCTGACATCAAATTGCCTAATATACTAATACACATCTTAGTATGCTGAGAGATCAAACTGTGCTGCGTGAGTTGAGTCCTCAGAGACAGGGAAAGAGAGGTCCTAAGTGAGTTAGTAAGAGTCTCCCAAGCAAAGGCTTGGAGCAGTTCAGAGGTTGTAGGACTCTCAATCTCAACAAGATCCAACTGGTGCATGTCATGAGCTCTGCAGTCTGAAGGTAATGGCTTCTAAAACAAGAGCTTCATCACAACTGTATGGTCTAGGACCTGCAGTGTCTGCAGATGACTTGCATCTTCCCAGAACTAAATTAACCACTTTAAGGATGATCCTGCGTGCAATGAAATATCTTTCATCATCAACTACAGAGAGTGGAAGCCAATCTCACTATCAAATAGCAAAGATGCTGTATCCACAGATTGAGGAGATATATGGCAGAGCAGGTGTTCCTCTGCAGCCTATAGGTTCCAAGCCTGCTAATAAAGAAAAGATTGTATGTATTGTCATCAGTCTACTTGATTTTCCCATTTTCTTCCCATTTTCTGTATAATACAGATGCACAAATTGTACAACGATGTTGCCACCCCTAGAGATTGTTCGATCTTTTTTAAATTTCACAGGGTCTCTTTCTAGTTGAAAAGGAACATCAGTGTGAAACTGCATTAAGATCAGACAAGTATTTTTATTTTAGGGGGCAACTGATGCACCCTAATATATATATATATATATATATATATATATATATATATATATATATATATGTATATATATATTTGTGCAGCGCATATGCAGCGCGATTGTTGGCGGGGGGGGGGGGGGGGGGGTGCTGCGCGATTGTTGACCTTCTTGGCACCGTCGATAGTTGCGACCATAGACATATATACATAGACACCTCATGACGTGATGGAACGTAACCCAGCGTCGCCGCCATATTGGTTGGGACTCCTCACTCTAGTCTAGCATAGGAGTCAATGGGAGAGCAAGCTATGCCAGCATTTTGTGCAGCTTACGGCGCAGTATTGACACCAGATCACGTGGGATTACCTTTAACAAGTAAGATTGAACAATAATTCTTATTATTTAAAAAAAAAAAAAAAAAAATTTAATTCGTCCTGTATCATAAATAAATCTCTGCCATTTGTAACAAACCAAACCGTGTGACAATCCGGTAAAAATTCGGGGAGTTATGCTTATTATTGTAGTTGGGTATACACCTTCCTCCATAGAAATGAATGCACTGGGGGCGCACTGGGGACCCATACAAGATGGCGGCCACGCTGCTACGTCAGCTCTAACGGGCAGCGTCAGTCTATGAGGCGTCTATGTATATATGTCTATGGTTGCGACACTTTCAAGTGGGTTTGTTGTTTCTTTCTTCTTTTCTACTTCTCTTCTTATACAAGAACCAATTAATATGCTCATCGCCACCACGTGGTCAGAGGTGTGAAATGCAATCTGTCAAAATGACGGACGGCCCTCAGATTTTTCCGTCACCGTTTGAAAAAAAACGGTAAATGACGGAAAATATTCGGTTAACGCGACCCCTGATATACACTCACCGGCCACTTTATTAGGTACACCTTGCTAGTACCGGGTTGGACCCCCTTTTGCCTTCAGAACTGCCTTAATCCTTCGTGGCACAGATTCAACAAGGTACTGGAAACATTCCTCAGAGAGTTTGGTCCATATTGACATGATAGCATCACGCAGTTGCTGCAGATTTGTCGGCTGCACATCCATGATGCGAATCTCCCGTTCCACCACATCCCAAAGGTGCTCTATTGGATTGAGATCTGGTGACTGTGGAGGCCATTTGAGTACAGTGAACTCATTGTCATGTTCAAGAAACCAGTCTGAGATGATTCGCGCTTTATGACATGGCGCGTTATCCTGCTGGAAGTAGCCATCAGAAGATGGGTACACTGTGGTCATAAAGGGATGGACATGGTCAGCAACAATACTCAGGTAGTCTGTGGCTTTGACACGATGCTCAATTGGTACTAATAAGCCCAAAGTGTGCCAGGAAAATATCCCCCACACCATTACACCACCACCACCAGCCTGAACCGTTGATACAAGGCAGGATGGATCCATGCTTTCATGTTGTTGACGCCAAATTCTGACCCTACCATCCGAATGTCGCAGCAGAAATCGAGACTCATCAGACCAGGCAACGTTTTTCCAATCTTCGATTGTCCAATTTTGGTGAGCCTGTGCGAATTGTAGCCTCAGTTTCCTGTTCTTAGCTGACAGGAGTGGCACCCGGTGTGGTCTTCTGCTGCTGTAGCCCATCCGCCTCAAGGTTCGACGTGTTGTGCGTTCAGAGATGCTCTTCTGCATACCTCTGTTGTAACGAGTGGTTATTTGAGTTACAGTTGCCTTTCTATCAGCTCGAACCAGTCTGGCCATTCTCCTCTGACCTCTAGCATCAACAAGGCATTTGCGCCCACAGAACTGCCGCTCACTGGATATTTTCTCTTTTTCGGACCATTCTCTGTAAACCCTAGAGATGGTTGTGCGTGAAAATCCCAGTAGATCAGCAGTCTCTGAAATACTCAGACCAGCCCGTCTGGCACCAACAACCATGCCACGTTCAAAGTCACTTAAATCACCTTTCTTCCCCATTCTGATGCTCGGTTTGAACTGCAGCAGATCGTCCTGACCATGTCTACATGCCTAAATGCATTGAGTTGCTGCCATGTGATTGGCTGATTAGAAATTTGCGTTAACGAGCAGTTGGACAGGTGTACCTAATAAAGTGGCCGGTGAGTGTATATAAGCAGTGTTACATTTTATTATCCTTCCTGACTCCTCCCACTGCTTCTGTTTGCCGTTGCTCTGCTGGCTGTTGCGTACGTAAGACTACATTAACCACAGTCCACACGGTGTGACGTCAACTGCCGGTGTTCGCTAGTTTTCTATTCAAAGTGTATTTTTAATATATTAAACGTGTCGTGTGTCCAAATTCAACACTGCACTTTTCTGGGTCCCGATACATCCGCAGAGTGCGACTATGGCTTTTACTATTTCACTTCCTGCCCGGTCGGTCTGCTCTGTTGAAATTGACGCGGTTCAGCAGCGGCTCGCGTCAAAAACAGAACGCTACGGAATGATAGCGCTGCGGCTGCGGCGCGCCGCTCCTGGGACGCTGCTGAGACGTTTCGCGGCGCGCCCGGTAGAAATGCTTTCATTGATTAGAGTGGCAGCGATCAGCAGCGGCGACTGTAGCCGTTACGCGGCGCTCATGTCCCCGATGGAAATGAGTGCTCCACACAGACAGACCTGCTTAATGTCAGGTGCACCGGTGCGACCAATGAAAATGTTTCGTCGCACTCGACAGATTTTTGGTCGCACTCTGGAGCCCTGCACTTCTACCCCATTCACACCTGCTGTAAACAAATCAGACCCCACATCATATTCTGGTGCTCACGTTATAGACTCAGTCTCCTTTCTGCAGAACTATTCACTCAAGCAGAGCAACACATCTAGAGTGATCGCTGCTGCATTACATCATGCAAAGCTTGAGCCCCCTGTGTTTGCCTGTGTTTGCTGGTGATGGTAAAGTGCCCCCTGAAGACTGGTTACAGGCTGTCAACACCTACAGATCTTCACTGAACCTGACAGACATGCAGATACTTCACGAGCTGCCACATTTCCTTGCGAAGGAGCCAGGTAAATGGTTTAAAGTGCTCAGTTCACATGTTATCACATGGGCCCAATTCTGCCAGCTGTTCAAAACAGTTTTTCTGCCATCTGACCTCCAAGGGCGTGTCCTGAGAAGCATTCTTGATCGTGTCCAAGCACCACATGAGCCCCTCCCAACATTCGTAGCTCACATGCTGGGGGAGTTTAATAAACTAAAGAGCCCACCACCTGCACAGGAGCAGATTGAACTGATATGTACAACATTCTTTGGAAAAATACCATGTTGCACTCTATGGGGCCCCTATCTCCTCAGTGATGGACTTGTTACTGCGTGCACATGAACTCCATGCAGTCCTGGGGCCGAGTGGACACCAGTCTCCTCCCGCACATGTGAGGAAGAACCAGAACACTGAGTCCCATTGCTATAAATGCTCTCGCCCTAGATTCACATCTCACACTTGTCCAACCTGCAACACTGCATCTCAGGTGCCACCACCTCCTAAGTCACAGCCTATAACAACTCCCTCATCCCCAACAACTGTGTCTCCAGATGTAGATGTGCCACGCGACAAGACAGACAGCATGACTTTTGACTCCCTACCTCACTCCAGGCAGTCGGGGAAACTTCAGGGGAGGGGGGATATTTCGCCGAGGCAATCCTCCCTCCAGACGCTGACTGAGCCTCATCCACTTGCCTCAACCCCACAAGACCAACACGTTATGTCACGTTGAGGACACTGACTCCCAGGCTCCCTGGAACACACCGCTGAGAACCAAAGTGAACTTTAATGCTGTGCCTGTGGAAGCAACCTTAGACACAGGCGCTTCACACTCTGCAGTGCGTGCAGATCTCATGTGTTAATGACTCTTATCCAAGCAGAACACGTCAGTGGACAGGTCCAACAGTGAGCCTTGCTAATAATGCCTCCTGTACCCCTGACGGTGTGACTTGGCTCTCTATTGGCTTCATGGGGAAAAGCTTCTACCAACGTTTTGCCATAATCCCTAGCCTGTTATCCCCTTTTACTCTAGGCATGGATTTCATGATTCAAGCCTCCCTGACTATCCACGTCCCATCCAGAACCGTCTTAATGGATGACATCCCTTGTCCTGTGGTGGACGAGGATGAGGACTGTACAGATGAATCATTCACTGCAGGGGGAGCCATCATGTCACTGGACGCCTTGCAAACCAGTCTTATGTCCAAAGTAGCTGAGGCAAGCCTTGAGGATGGACAGAAAGCAGCGATGCTCAATCTCCTCACCCATTTCGACGACATGTTTGATGGTCATCTGGGGCGCACTTCAATGGCCGAACACCAAATTGATACAGGGGACGCGAAGCCTATACACTTCTCTCCTTATCGCACCTCTCCAACAAAAAAAAGAATCATTGAGGAACAGGTTGAGCAGATGTTGAAGGACGGCATCATAGATAGAGCCCAACCGATATGGGATTTTTAAGGCCGATACCAATACAAATATTTGGTGATTTAAAAATCCGATTTTCCAATATATCGGCCGATATATATATATTTAAAAAAGAAATTCCAGAAACGCGTAACAAAACAGATTTCCCTACAACATGTAGTTATTTATGAGTCCTCGCTAAAATAATAGGATAATGCAGTGAACACACTTCACCAATGGGTCACACCGCGAGCGACATGAGCAGCAGGGGGCGCTCCGGCCGCTGGCTGCTGCCTGCCATCGCCAGGGGGGCGGGGCTTCAAGCAGCACTGCAGACATCAAGTTCGGTTGCGCCCATTGCAATATCAAGTTTGTAGTAGAGCTATTCGGCAGGCTGGCGTGACAAGCATGTTCAAATAACAATTTCCACGTTTCCCCTGTTTATTATTTAGTAATCAAAATAACAGAAATGGAGATAAAGCATTATAAAGTGCAAAACACACTGCCGCCGCGGCGCACCTATGACACAAGTGCCGCCCCTAGCACAAATAGGAAGCGTCGCACTGCGGCGCATCAACAGGAATATAGTCGTCTCCGGAGCAGAAGAAAAACAAAAGAAAAGAAAAAAGCGCCTTTTCGGCGGCACTTGACGCGTGGCGACGCTGTGAAATAGGACAGTGGCGTGAAGTGTAGCAGGTTGCTGCTTCATGCCGACGCCACTCATTTGCATAAAGTTAAACTAATAACTCTCCTCGTCGCTCTGGACGCTGGCGTCGCGCTGCTCGCTGCTGCCGTGGCACCGGCTGCTCCTCGTTGCCAGCTCTCATTGAAAATGAAGGACTGTCGGCCGCTTTTGCTGCTCATGTCGCTCGCGGTCGTGGATAACTCGTTCGCTCTGCCCGACTCTGGCTGGATCAGCTGGTTGTAGGGTTTGTGGCGTTATAACATGGTTGAAGGGTGTTTCGTCCGTTTTTTTAAATATTCATTTATCGGCCATTATAAATGCAGATACCGATAGTTTGGAAAATGCCTAATATCGGCCCGCCGATATATCGGTCGGGCTCTAATCATAGAGTCTTCCACAGGCCCGTGGGCGGCACCTGTCGTCGTTGTTAACAGACCTGGCTCTGACCCAAGGTTTTGTGTGGACTATAGAGGCGCCAACTAAGTCACACAAAAAGACTCGTACCCCTTACCACGTATTGACGACTCACTTGACTTTCTAGTGAGGGGACAGTTCATCACAACACTGGACTTAGCTCGAGGATACTGGCAGGTGGCAGTTGCAGAGGAGTCACGACCAAAGACAGCCTTTAGTTCACACTGTGGTCTCTTTCAGTTTCATGTACTCCCCTTTGGCCTCTGCAACGCCCCAGCCACGTTTCAGAGACTAATGAACACTGTACTGGCTGGTCTCATCTACAAAACGTGTGCTGTGTATCTAGATGATATTGTTGTTGCTTCCCCCACCTTTGAGCAGCACCTAAGGGACCTGGAGGAGGTGCTCAAGAGACTCAAAACTGCTGGCCTCTCATTGAAGCTTAAGAAATGTCAGTTCTGCCTGAGTGAGCTCACATTCCTGGGCTACCGCATCACACCCGCTGGCGTAAAACCTGATTTGGACAAAATAAAAGCTGTGACAGAGTTCAAGGCCCCATCCACCATTAAACATGTCAGACAGTTCCACGGACTGACCGGGTAATACTGGCGGTTTGTCCCAAACTACGCTCGCTGTGCAGAGCCCCTCCATGCACTCACGAGGAAGGATGCTATCTTCCGCTGGGATGACAAATGTCAGGAATCCATGGAGACTTTGAAAGAGTGTGTCACATCTGCACCCGTCTTAAGATTCCCTGACTTCACAAGGCCCTTTTTCATTCACACTGACGCCTGTGACCTCGGGCTCGGGGCCGCACTGATGCAGAAAGACTCGGGCGAGAGATTGTTGTGGCTTATGCAAGTCGCTCTCTTCACAACGCAGAAAAGCCATACTCCACCCCAGAAAAAGAGTGTTTGGCTGTGATTTGGGCTCTTGAGCATTTCAGACCCTACGTAGAGGGCCTCCACGTCACCATTTCACAGACCACACCAGCCTCAGGTGGCTCATGTCCCGCCCAAACCCCTCTGGCCGGCTAGCCCGCTGGTCACTTCGTCTCCAAGACTTTGACTTCTCAATAGTGCATAAGGCTGGCGCTCGCAACACTGTGCCAGATGCTCTATTTCGCAACCCACTGCCCCTGACTGATGACGCTCCCATGAACCTGTTGCCCGAGTACGCTGTTATTGGCAGTTTGGACATCCGCGCTTTGCCCCCTGTGCTTTTGGCAGATCGCTCGCATTTGAAACAGCTGCAAAACGATGACCCAGATATTGGCCCGCTTCTCAGAGATCTGGAGGCGAATCCGCACACTGACTCAGACAAAGACAGCCCCCCACAGTTTGTTGTTCATGGCAGTCTGCTTTTCTACTCAGACCCAAAAGCCAGATGTGGTTTGCATCCTCTGAAAGAACTGAAGCTTTATGCTCCCACATCGATCCGTGGCACCTTGCTCTCCTATTATCATGACCACCCCACTGCAGGTCATCTCGGTTTTTCAAAGACATTAGCAAGGCTGCGGTTCAGATTTTTTTGGCCCAAGATGGCAGCAGATGTCAAGCGATATGTCATGTCCTGCGCAGTCTGTCAGTTCACTAAACCAACCCAGAGGAGACCTGTTGGTCTCATGGTTCCCATCTCACCCCAAAAGCCCTGGGTACGCAGGAGTGGATTTCGTCGGCCCATTGCCCCGAACTGCGTCTGGTAACGCCCACCTGCTGGTCTTTGTTGACTATTTATCTAAGTGGATCGAGGTGTGTGCAGTTAGGGAAGCGACAGCGCAGGTTGCAGCAGGAAAGTTTGTCAGTGAGGTGTTTGCGAGACATGGTGCCCCAACCTACCTGATCTCTGACAGAGGCTCACCCTTTGTTAGTGAGTTGTTTGAACATGTTGTTTCCACCCTGGGATCTGTGCACAGGCTCACCACTGCCTACCACCCTCAAACAAATGCAACAGAACGTGTGAACCGGACACTCAAAACTGCAATACGTGCCTCAGGCCTCAGCCCCTCCATGATGCTGTATGGTCGGGAGCTCGGGAGACACATCCTAGGTCTGACGCACAGTCCAACTTTACAGCTAAACTGGCACCCCTGTTCACAGGTCCGCTCTGTGTCAGTCAGAAGCTCGGGGATGTCAACTACAGACTGACTAGGCTGGAGGAGAACGGTGTGGATGCTGGAGTCTTTCATGTAGTTAACTTTCCACACTTGGGACACTGTTTCCCCCGGCAGACACGCTACGCCTGTGGCTGAGGAGCAAACTGACGCCTTGGCTCTGGATGATGAGGAGCCCATCATCCAGGTTGGCAGCCAGGCTGACCTCCCTGCTGCTGACATGTGTTTTGACGTACATGGTAGGAATGGGCAATATTTTACCGTTTGCGATATATCGTCAAAACATTTCCCCACGGTAAGAATTTGTCATCTCGCGATAATAACGATAAATTCCCGTTGATGACGTGTTTTTATTTTTATATTTGTATTATTTGTATTTAGATTTACTCCCGTTTGATGATATTGTGTGCGACCACGCACTCGCAGTCTAGCTCACGACAGGCACCTGCCTGCAGACCTCTTGGCTCACGTGAAGAACAATAACAAACATGGCGGAAGGCGGAGCTGAGAGCGAGGAGCTCGTTGCTTAAAGAGGCTCCAGCTCGATCGCGCGCGATCGTAACACACCACGGACCTATGACCGGCGGGGTTGTCTCAAAAAGGAGTACAAATACGGACAGGGCTTTGAAAAACCGGACAGTCCGGCCTAAAGCCGGACGAATGGCCACCCTAACCCCGGCTTTCCACCGGGGACGTGAGCGTCGCGTGAGCGTCGCGTTACGGCTGCGTCGCGGTCGCCACTGCTGATCGCTGCCACTCTAGTCAATGAGAGCATTTCCACCGGGCGCACTGCAGAACGTCTTAGCAGCGTCCCAGGAGCGGCGCGCCGCGGCCGCAACGCTATCTTTACGTAGCGTTTTATTTTTGACGCGAGCTGCTGCTGAACCGCGTCAATTTCAACAGAGCAGACCGTTAGTAACGCCATTATACAACGCCGTTATTACCAACACTGGTCGTTACATTTTGATATAACGTTTGACCATTATTTATTTAATGAGTCGATTATTATGTATGTGAGAAATTGCTCTAGTATCTAATTTATGGCATGTTCCAGCCACAGGTTAATTTGCACAGACATATTTTATTTATATTAGAAGAGGTCATCACTGATTGGATTTAATTTTCAGTGAACTTTTATTTATTTATTTATTTTTATTTCTCAGGTTTTATTTGAAGTTATACTACTTTGTGATTTTATAAGCTAAGAAAACATGAAGGACAATGTTACTTTTGCTGTTTGCACTATTATCCCACTGTTTGTGCCTTAGAGTTTGAATAAATGTTGAATCTGTTCTCACATTTCAAACTTGTTTGATTTGAGTCATTACAGTTTTGCAGTACAGGTGAATTGGTATTTTTTATCGTCACTTTTATCGTTATCGGGATAAATGCCAGAAATTATCGCGATAAATGTTTTAGTCCATATCGCCCATCCCTAGTACATGGTGACACTAACTCTGGCCCAGGGCCAGTCATGGACTGTGACTCTGAGGACCGCTCAGCTATCGGTGTGTCTGACCCAAACCCTGATGACACTGACTGATATGACCTCAGACCGAGACGTCGCACCAGAATCACATTTGGTTGGTCGGCCAACAAATGGACAAACTCTTACCATACTGACAGACTTGACCTGTAATGGGCAATTGGTTTGTTGTGTGTCGAGTATGTGTTGAAGATTGAAATGCAATGCAATTTTTACAGTTCAGAGTTATAATAATATTTTTGCATACATTGTGTATCCTGCCTTGGTGGTACTGGTTTAGCCAAAGTTTTAATTTCCTTGCAGGGTCTTTCTAAGGTCTTTATCTCCTCATTTTTGCTGTGTGGTTCAGGTTTTTATAGACCACCATAAAAAAACATAGTTAATAACTATAAAAATTGGGATATTTCACTGTATTCATCCACCTAATATGTTTACTGGGTGTTTCGGTTTTTTGTGTACTCTGTTCATTGATATGTATATCAGTAGGCTAGTCATTATGTCTTTCTCTGTGTGTAACGGCTAGCCTAGTCCTAACTAGACCTTCGTACTCATTTCATTCATACTAAAGGTCTAGCAGTGCTGTAGAGACAAACGATGTCTCACTTGAAGGCGGGTGCTATTGAAGTTTAAAACCTATTGGCTCTGCCCAGTGCCACTCTGGATCTGCCTTAACCAATCGCTAACGTTTGGTCGTGACGTATTTCATGCGCCAGAAACCACGTTGCGCGCAGTATACAAACGGCAGATGCAGTGAGCATTAGCATTAGCCTGGTTCCGCCCGCCTCCGTACTTCCGCTCAATAACTGAAATTCGCGCACGACCTCTACGTCGCTGTTCTCAGGCCGCGCCTCCTGTTCGCTGATTGGAAGGCACATTTGAGGGAAAAGAAATCGTTCTAACATACAGCACGGCCAGACCTTAGTACTGAAGTGAAATGAAAATTGAGCGGAAGTACGTAGGCGGGCGGAGCCAGGCTATGTAACGGCTAGCTTTTCATGTAAAGTCAAGTTCATGTATGACAAGGTGTTCAGTGTAGCTTGGTTGCTTCTTCGGCTGTGTGCGGCTGAGGACAGCCTTATTATTACCAGGGGGGAATATGTAACAGCCAGAGTAGCATAACAGAGCATTGCCAGTTGACGCCACACGGTGGCGCCTCCTTTTGTTTTGTCACTTAGTATCACCTTTGCTTCCCCCCCAGTAGTTTTCCTTGACTTTAGTAATGTGGACGCTGGTGAAGGATGCAGGTCACGAACATTGTTGCCCTTCGTTTATTTATTTTGAGAGTTGTAGTTTATTCCGTGAGACCTGGCTTGTATGGTCCGTATCTGTGAATAAACGTACAAAATCCGGAAATCCCTCCACTTCGTCTCTTGCCTGCCGCATTATTTCGTGCTGGAGCTGAGCTATTAGCATCCGTGGCTAAGCTTCCCGCCAACCCCACGTTACACACACGGGAGTCATACCGGTGATCACGTCTTTAGTTCACCATGTCACATCGATAATTCAGAGTGTGAATATCTGTTGAATATCCAATATGTAACTTAAAAAACACTTTCAAACTAGCTATTAAACTGTTAAACTGCTATTGAGATTATCTTAATACACCACCACAGTAGCACTATGATGCTATAAATGTCATGTTTATTTTAGATGTCGGGATGTCCCTGGCGCGCGGACATTATTGTAAAACGTATTGAACGCGGGGTAACTCCGCCCCCGGCCAGCTACTAAACGTTGGTTAACGAAGCTATTTTAGTTCAACAACAATATGCAACGGCGAAGGCTTTATTTCTCTACAGCCGTTTGTCCATTCTGGGCTACTGTAGAAACATGGCGGTGCAACATGGTGGCCTCTGTGGAAGGCGACCCACTCCCCATGTAGATGTAAATGGCTCATTCTAAGCAAACAAAAATGATTATTATTTTAAGGTCATTATACACTGCGGCAGGGTTCGCCCTCACCACACGCCACCTAAGTGGCTTCTCTTGGGGCCCTCCGACACAGGATACGGGTAGATGTTCAAGATGTTTATTTGGAGTTTCAGGCTGGTGGTATTCGCCGAGCTGATGGTACAACTGCCATGACTGTGGCTCCTCCTCGAGTGTGTGTGGTGATAGCTGGTTTATCCTGGGTGCCATGATTGCTCTGCACCACAGGTGTGCAGCCCCACCCAGCCAGAGTCCAATCAGTCTGACTCAGGCCAGGTGAGGCTGTAAACCAGCCATCAACAACTAGGGTTGGGTACCGGAAAGCGGTACCAATACGGTACCGGTTCCGACGTAAACGGTAGTAACAAGACCGAATGAGAACGAATATTTCGGTGCCTGACACTTTTTTTACCGCCCCCTATCTAATATCTTTCTAACTTTAAAAAACACTTTAGTATTTTTTAAGACGATAGTCGCACATCCCTCGTAACTACGCCGTGAAGGTGAACCCTCCCGGACTCCGCTATTAACATGAACCGCTCCGCCGGAGGAGCCGCACATCCACACGCACCGGACACCACAATACAAAAACACGTTTTCCATTTGATTGATTTTAAATAAAGTTGTGTGCAGTTATACGGTTAAATACGATTATTGATTAATGACCCATCGCGTACTGCGGTCAAGACAGCCGTCTCTCGGTTCGCGTGGTCAAGCCAGCCGCTCCAACATTTTCAATTATTCCATAACTGTGACATTTTAGCAAAAAGTTCAGCCTCATATGTTTTCTGACTAAGGTATTGCTTTTAGATAGTTCATGCAATTGTTTCTAAATGTGTGGCTCATCTTTTTGTCGCGAGCCTTTTCCGAGCGCCGGCTGCATATTGTATGGGCATATGTCGGCCTTTTTTTTCAAAACAGTTATACAGTTTAATGCCCACTTTTACTGCCTTATAAGAATTGCTAAACACTGTTATTTACATGTGCAATACTGCTGTGCAATATTTTGTTCCATATGTGTGTTTTATATTTATATCTTAATATTTAAGGTGTCTCACTGTTCAGGTCATAGGAAGAGAAAATGGAGATCTGGTAGAATCTTTATTAATTTCCAGTATATTGTACAGTTCTATTGTTTGATACAATAATGTTCTATTTGATATTATGTACATTTTTTTTTATATTGGCTTATTTATATTTATTATCATTGTTCCTTGTATTTATATTGTTAAAGATTTGCTGTAAGTTAATATTTTGTTCAATTTGGCCCTGGAAATAAAAGGGTATTGTTTTTTGACAAAGTGTGGGCTTTTTTTTTTTTTTTTTTAAGTACCGGTTCGAGAACCGTTTAGGAACCGGTACCGTTTAAAAAATACAGAGTAGGCACCGGTATCGGATAAAACCCAAACGATACCCAACCCTATCAACAACACACACTCCACATACTTTATAAAAACATACTTATGAATATTATATTCAATTTCTGCCAATCTATTCCACTAAATTCTACAGTGTACCTTTTAATCGAAAATACAAATGTTAAATCGGAATGCTTAATGATAAATCAATCTAAATGATAAATATTAAATGTAAAGTCTAAATGTTACATCTAAATGTTAATAGGTAAATGTCACAAGTCATTGGTGAAACTAGCCCTGCGTTCCAAATCGCATACTTTTTCTTTTTAGTACATACTGCAGCTGCTCTTACAAAGTATGTACTGTTGCATACAGTATGCATACAATTGGGACATACTACAGGTGATTTCACTGATTAGCACACCTGCAACAAAAAACACCTGTGCTCTGTCGGCGGCTCAGTCGAGAGACAAATCCAAATAACTAAAACAGTGAAGACACTGAAATGAGTATGCAAAGAGCTGCTAAAATTATTTTATTGTGTTAGACTGCATACAAAATGACTACCAAATGGTATTGCATAATTGAAAGGGAACAATTCAATAGTTTAATAACCGTTCAAACCCATGATTTCATGGGATGTATATTATTGCAAATTAACATTGTTAGTTGCCATTGTGAAAACAATACTAATGTGCATTGTATCTATACTGCAAGCAAAACCAAGGTCTGTTATAGTCATTATATCACGCACTGGGTTGAAGTCAGCGAGGTGGTCCCGCGCCAATGTCTATACACCACAAACGTACACCGGTATGTCTGTGGGACAAAGATAGGAGAAAATAATGTGTCAAATTTGCAATGTCTTACTATTTTCAAATATTACTTCTACAAGCTACTCCATAAAACTGCTGATAATGTACAAATGTGACTTGATACTTTGAGATTCATTTCTGTACCTGAGCCAACTGTGGGTCTTCGTGGATTGGGCATTCTGTTTTGACACCACCTTTTCTGCAAGCCGTCTTTCCCAGGTCAACAGTAAACCGGTAGTTCATGCCACTCACAAGCTGTGGTATGAATTGATCATGTACTGTGTTAATTCAATGAGGTAGCCTAATAATTGTGTCATCTCGTTAAAATTTTTTTATTTTTTAAATATTATTTTAATGTCATTGTTTAAGAAAGACCACTTCCATAAATCGTGACATTAGAGTTACAAAAATTGAACCAAATACAACCCGTCAATGCCAAGTGATACATTTTAATGTATTTTCTGTAGGTATAAGTGCAAGGCATGGGGAAGTGACATTAGCACATTGCACAACATAGTACTTTTAGCACATTTCTCTTTTCTTCTGCCATTATATACATCGAAGTAGTACTACATGCAGAAATCACATACCTGTTGCTCCGCCTTGATCACTCTAGCAACTTGGCGGAGAAACATGTCGTTGGTTCCCTCGTTGTGTTTCACCAAGGCAAACTTCATGGCGTCTTGAACTTCTGGATCAGTAATCGTCGCATTTATATACCCCCCAGTCATCACCGCTAAACCAGTCCCTGCGGCCAGAGCCGCCACAAGGAAACAAGTTTTCCAGATCATGATGTTTAGGCTGTGGCAACGTCGATGACAAGCGGACCAGCAGAGTAACACTGCGAAGGCCAGCTGCAGTCTTATACACACACTGACATCACTTCTGGTACAGGGATGCAACATTTCGTCCAATCAAAAATCTCGACCGAGCAAACTCAGGGCGGGTCACGTGATCAAACCGTTACACAAGCAACGTTTATAATGAAGATTTGGACGATATGCGAAGACCGCGTGACTTCACAAAATAAAAAAATATATAAAGCAAAAGGTCAAACTGTTCACAATAGCTCAATGACAGAAATGTCCACCACACCCTTGATTTCCCAAGCTTTGGGAGGCAGACATTGAGAAACAGGTCAAAGTACTTCCACTAAACAAATGTTATTGCGGTAACTCATTACAGCAATTATATTCTCATTGCAATTCATACAAATCTTCCAATTCAGTATTAATTACAAGGATACAATACTAAAAGTATCCTATGTTTTGGTTGGAAAAATTAACTTTTTGGCAAAGCCGTTATTAATTTTGTTTGGCAAATAAAAATATCCAATAGCTGAACATTTGCTTTTTATTGGTATTGGTTGCAGTAGATCAAGCGATAATAATCACCTGCTAGGTGCTGTACAAGAACATTTGGTCTGGACCAACTCAAGGCAAATGTCATGACCTGGCCTATAGTCTTTCCCATATGTTATATGCGGAGCATAATGTGACAAACGATATGGACAGATGAGGGATTTTTGGATGTTCATCCAAATCAAAAACATAACCAACATGTGTTGAAACATATTTCACCAAAATAATTTAACTCCCAACGTCTCAAAGGGAGAAGTTAGTCATTTGTTACACGAGTAGTGCTGTCCACCTCTACTGCAGTGGTGGAGACAATACAGTACAGGTATAATCATATACCTGTACTTAGAATTACCCAGAAGGAGAAAATTCTCAAAAAATGAAACTAGATTTTATTTGTATTTCGTCATGTATATAGCCAAATAAACTTTGATACGATATTATTTGAAAGTCATATCACCCACGTTCAAGTTACAGCCATGTAAAACAATACACTGACATACTTGAAGATATACCCACTAACCTTCATGCGTGCATTCTGTACACAGCCTGTGTAGCAGGCTGTGTACATAAATCATTCATCTTCCACTACTGTTCAAAATCAAAGCTTTCTCCAAACAAAAATAATGCTGTTAAAATAATCATAATTCTTTACAATATAATCTGCAATAATCCCTTTTTTATTTGCTGAACCCTTTGATGGCGACGGGGGCCTGAAACCATACATAATCTTCCCAGTCGGACGCCTCTTTCTGGGGGCTGCTACTGATACCTGTGACGGTTGACAGGGCAATAATCTGCCGCTTTACTCTTGTGGGCACCTTAAAGTCTAATTTAGGCCGGAACCAGCCCACACCACAATCCCTGTGAGCCAGAACCAAGACTGTCGTGGCCATCAGGCGGACAGGCCGGGCATCGGACAAAAGGTCGGCAACGAAAAGAGTGCGAAACAGCTGCCTCAGGCACGACGAGACCTGCAGGCTCCCATCTCCGGCAGCCAGCACCAGCGCTTCCATGTCGACCTCGTACAGCTCTTTGGGCAGGACGAGGGAACCGCCCAGCAGAAGCAGGACCCGGGGCACCAGGCTGAGGGAGAACAACAGCTCCAGGTGCTGAAACACCTCCTCGAGCTCCTCGAGTGTGCGGTGACACTTTCGCCTGTCAAAGTCTGTCGGCCGGGCCGGCCTCCGGCTCACCACCTCCTTGTTCTAGACGGCAAAGAAAGTACACCTTCAGGTTAAAGGTTTTTTTTCCCCCTTTCATATGCATTTTATATGAGCCTGTTAAAGAGACTGGGTGGGCAATGGGCTCTGGGGTGTAGTAAAGTAGACTCACCTGTATTGAAGCGTGTTCCTTTTTCTGAGAATACACAAGTTGGTCATAGGTCATGGGCAACTGTTGTCTCTGGTAGAGGACGCACTTGAGGATTTCACTCACAAAACGACAGCAGCCCTCCTGAGTGACGGTGCCCGGCAAGACCACCTCCACTCGGCCTTCCTCATGCGCTCTTCGCACAATGTCGGCGTCGCGTAGTCCCGTGTGCTCAGCTTCACCGCCACGACGAGATGCGTCGTCCCCTACAGCATCATCTGCGACACACACACGTATGTATACACGTATGTGTGTGTGTGTGTGTATATATATATATATATATATATATATATATATATACACATACACATACATATATATACACACATACATATATATACACACATACATATATATACATATAGTATATGTATATATATGTATGTGTGTATATATGTATATATATATGTATATATGTGTGTGTGTGTATATGATATACACACACACACACACACACACACATACATACATACATACATACATACATACATACATACATACATACATACATATATATATATATATATACACACACACAAACACACACACACACACACACGACCCTCGCCGAGCTGTCTGCCACCAGGGGCATATTGTCACTTACCTGACGGCGACACGAAGGTGTTTTCCTTGTCCGCCCCGTCGTGCTGCTGCTCCGGCTCCGGTGCGCCGACCGGCGGGACGGCGGCGACCTGGCCGTTCGTTTCCGTTTCTACGAGCGGAACTTTGCGGGTTATCGTCGACCCGACGGTCGGATAACCGTCACCTCTCGGTGATGGCGGGCACCCGTCGTCTTCGCCGGTGACAACGCCGTGTTTTTGTGCAGGGCTGTCCTCTGAAACTACCCTGGGGAGCGCTGCTGTAGTCGGCTCCGCCGCCATCATGGTTTGAATCTCCCCCGGTTCCGCCGGGCCGCGTTGCACCATGGGAAATGGTGGCTGACTGCCTGCGATTCAAGAGTAGCCGTTGATATAAAGTCAACTGCGTAAACAAAAAATAAAAATAGGGACAAGCTCGACAACTATTGTTATTATGCAACAGGGCCTGGCGAATATACCAAAAATATAGCTAAAAATAAATAAAAGAAAGGGCATCGTCATGGAGACGGCTCGCTGGATTTGAGACCGAGGCGGACCCGGACGGTTACATGCCGCTATTCCGACATGCCGCTACTTAGACATTGACGTCTAGTGGTCGGAGTGGCGGCATTAATATTATTTTCCAAGCGTCCCACTACTGCGACAATTTTTTTTCCCCATTGTCTGAGTAGCGGCACTTTACTTTTTTTCAAACGTCCTGCCATTCCGACATGAGGCCATTAATATTTGTCATTATCATTGTACTTTAAATTAATTAATTAATGTGATTATACCCATATGTTCTGGACTTAGCATACACGCAGCTTATGCATGGGTGTGACAAATACATGGGAAAACAATTTCTAAAAAGAGCCAATCATCCAACTTCGAGGCTGCCCCTAGTTGGTAATAGGACTAGCATCCATATCAAATCCAAAAGCAACAATCTTCATAACAAAATCAGAGTATCCTTTTCAAAAAATATTATTTCGCCGTTCTTAAATTAGGCTTCCACAGCGCAAAAAAGGTAGGCCTACACCTTGAAACTTTGTTCAATCAACTTAAAAGTCCGATTAAACTTCATTCAAAGGCAGTCCATAATTCTAATTAAATTGATTTCTAACGAACAAGTCCAAATTTCAGGTCCTAGAGCTTTATTCGTGCTTCTTCTTATATATTTTTAAGTAGACTGCTGGCCTGCACGCACAGAGTTTGTTTGATGCATGGAGTTTCAACCTTTTCCCCCTGAGAGCTGAATAAAAATGAGGAGAGCTCCCTGTCTTTTACATAATGTGTAGGCCTAACATTTATTCACATGGCCGGTTCAAAATCACCTAGTTTTTGACTGAAATGTGTGCCGATATCAATTATTGTGAAAAACATTGTTTGGAGTAGAGGTCTGCACTCGCGATGCAAATGGAAGCTCATTGCGGGTGCGGGCGGGATGATAGAGGTAGGCCTACATTTATTCTATATTAATAACTATTATTATTATTCTATTGCACTTTCTATGAAAAGTAGGCCTAATTGTCGTAATAGCGGTACCAAAAAAGATCGGATGCGGGCGGGATGATAGAGGTAGGCCTACATTTATTCTATATTAATAACTATTAATATTATTCTATTGCACTTTCTATGAAAAGTAGGCCTAATTGCAGTCTTGTATAAAGTACTTGAAAGCGATACTTGAGTCAAAGTACAAGTATCTTACCAGAAAATGACTTTGGTAGAAGTAAAAGTCACCTTTTAGAATATTACTTGAGTAAAAGTCTGAAAGTACCTGACATTTACTGTACTTAAGTACCAAAAGTAATTTTCTGATATAAAATGTACTTAAGTATTAGAAGTAAAAGTAAAAGTATTTAAACAACAGCAGTTAGAATTTTGATTATGAAATGTATTTTGGCTCCTGTAATATCCAGGTACAGTACAGGGGAGAGGCTTCAACTTGTTCAACATTAAAATTAAATAAATAACAATAAATATAAGTCGTACAAGACAACACTGGACTGATGTTAACCTGATGAAGACAATACTCAGATTAACACACTGCCATGTAAACAGCATTCCCATAGTGGGAGTAATCAATACTGAATGAAGACATGTGGAGTATTTCAGTCTTATTGGCATTATTGTTGACATGTAAACACCTTAATCACACTGTGACGTCCTATCAGAGTATTGTAGGGTGACCATTTATGAGTTGTTGAAAAGGAGGACACCTCAGCCCGGGGGGGGGGGGGGGGGGGGGGGGGGGGGGGTGCGCGCCTCGGATCTACGGCCGACGGGGGGGGGGGGGGGGGGGGGGGGGGGGGTGCGCGCGCGATCGTAACACACCACGGACCTATGACCGGCGGGCGGACCTATGATGCTGCGCCGGACGCCGGACAGGGCTTTGAAAAACCGGACAGTCCGGCCTAAAGCCGGACGAATGGCCACCCTAGAGTATTGGCAGCATGCCGGTGTAGCCGTGGCGTTTAGACACACACACGCACAAAAACCACTTCGTCTGGGAAAATACATGTCGCCATGGCAACAGTAAACAACAGCCACTTTCAGTTTGGGTTAAAATACCGGTTGATGTCACCACTGTTGATCTCGTCATTTGTGACCGGAGAATTAGCAGAACCTGCCGCAGCTGCAGACCGCTTCCTGATTGGCCAAAGCAGATCTTCTTCTTCGTCGCGCGCGGTGTTTTTTTTTTCTTCGCGCTTGGAGGTTGATAAACAGGAAGTAGGTCACCAACTCGATTTTTATTTTGTAGTAACGAGTAACGAAGATGGTTATGGGAAATGTATCGGAGTAAAAGTACACATTTTAGTGAGGAAATGTAGTGGAGTAAAAGTAAAAGTTGTCAGAAATATAAATAACGAAGTAAAGTACAGATACGTGAAAATTCTACTTAAGTACAGTAACGAAGTATTTGTACTTCGTTACATTACAACACTGCCTAATTGTCATATTAATAACTATTAATATTATTCTATTGCACTTTCTATGAAAAGTAGGCCTAATTGTCATATTAATAACTATTATTATTATTCTATTGTACTTTCTATGAAAAGTAGGCCTAATTGTCGTAATAGCGGTACCAAATTGTCGTAATAGCGGTACCAAAAAAGATCGGATTAGGGGCATGTCTAAATAGAGGCATGTCGTAATGACGGGATGTCGTAATGGAGGGTTGTCGTAATAACGGGCTGTCGTAATAAAGGGCGGACCCCGACCCGGACGAGAGGGGTTAAAGGGTCCGACATCTCCAGGCCGGGACCTGGGTGACGGGAGGCCTCACCGCCTCCCTCATACTAGGCTATGTTCAGAAACCAGCGTGTGTGACCAGGGGGGTATTCCAGAAAGCAGGTTCAACAAATGCAGAGTTTTCACATAATCCGCTTTCTGGAATACCCCCCAGGTCTATCCATTATGAATTATGTCTTATGTTTCCCAGTGCGTGCAGGGTTTGCTGAGCAAATAAACAACGTCAAAAACAAACACACACACACACACACACAGGTGAGACAATTAAGCGGTGCGTAATGGCCTCCAAGCGGGGGAGGAGGGGGAGATAAAGCACGCAAGGCTGCAGGACGTGTTGGTTTCAAGTGCCGCCGTGAACACTTGTGATTTAAAAAGGTGTATTTTATTTTGACATTAAAGCCCTTGTGTGTTGTCGCTGTGAGCCATGGCCTCGGTGCGGGTCGCGGTGCGAGTCCGACCTTTGAACAAAAGGTAAGGTCGTGTTTTTATAACACACACACACATACACACACACACACACACAGACGTAGGCCTACACGTCCGTTTCTCTCCACAGAGAGAAAAAGTCCAAAGTGATAGTCCGCATGAAGGACAACACCACCTCACTGGTCCAGGCCAAGGTACCGGTCCGGGGGGACGGACCGGTCCGGGTCCAGGGGGACGGAGCCAAGACGTTTGCGTACGACTTCTCCTACGATTCAACCGATAGAAAGAGCCCCGACTTTGTGTCTCAAAAGAAGGTACACAGAGCAACTTATAATTGCTTACTTTTTAATGTTTTAATTTTTTAAAAGCTTTAGCTAATTATAATACAACATTTCTGCCAGAGACTGACTGTGAAGGAGAGAGAATTGACATTTTGGAGGATTGGATTTTTTTGTGTTTTGTGTGACAAAAAATGTCTCAAAAAATGTGTGTGTGTGTGTGTGTGTGTTTCCATTCCATCCATGTCCATTTAAGATTTTTCAAGACCTGGGTGTAGATGTCCTACATGCTGCATTTCAGGGTTTCAATGCCTGTGTCTTTGCCTATGGGCAGACCAGCAGTGGTAAATCCTACACAATGATGGGAGAGGCAGTAAGTAAGCCCAGTGTTAATGTTATCATTTATCACTGGGAGTGTTTTACTTGTGTAGTTATTCATGAGAAATGATGGGATCTGAGTGGGACTGCTTAGCTCGACACCTGTTGAGCTGTTGTTATTGTATGTTTGCCTTTTGTATTTTTTAGAGTTGTGGTGGTCACTCAAACAGTGAACAGGCCTGCATGTTGGCTCTGTAACATCTTGTAAAGTGAGTACTTCTGACAGCCTACACATGCTCTGATTGCTGTCTGCTTATTGTGCCAGGCGGATAAAGGGCTAATCCCGCGGATCTGTGAAGGCTTGTTTTGTGAGATCTCTGCGAGGAATGAGGGCGATGCCATGTCCTTCCGTACAGAGGTCAGGTAAGATGCCACTACACAAGTCGTATTCCCATCAATGCTCAGATGGAGTCTGTGCTATTAAAAGTGAAGCTTTTTTAATCATCCAAAGAAAAATCGAAGATTTCACAAATGGTCAGTTTGACCATGATTAATATTGTCCCCCGATCCCATGGCCATTAATTGAATTGAATTGTGCTTTTCTACATATTGAGCCAAGCATACGATCAATATTGGAGCAGCACGACACAGTTTACACCGAGTGCAGAATAGCTGTAGGATCAATAACAAACAAATATTTTATTAAGGTAGTTAAACAACAATACATTAACAGTTGGGCGCCACGAAGGAACCACGTATGCAACGAGTCTGGACTGTTGTTATGCGCTGTTTCTAGCTGTCATCTAATTTGTCAGTCATCTGGTTCAGGATTGTCTCTGTAAACAAAGCAGGCCTGGGAATCAATGTGACACAAGCTAGCATCACTCGGAGAGATTCAAAGTTTATTCAGATTACTAAAGCTTGATGGTGATGATGGTCACACCCACAATAGGAAGATGTCACAAGACACAAATGGAGTACAAATAGATGTCAGGAACTGGGCTTTGACACAACCAGATAACAGGAATTTTGAGTGATTAATCATAGGGTGTATATAGGGTTGGGGTTCATAGGTTAAATGTTAAAATCGTATTGTGTTGAGTTGGTGTTGTAACGGTGTCTGGGAAATCACATACACCAGAGAGTGAAAAACAATAGGTACAACAGGTCAGAACAGTTGAACATTTAACTGAGTTATAAGGTAAATTTAGGCACAAGTAAATATATGTAAATATATCCTTACAATTGTGAAGTAGTATTATAGTACAGGCAATACCAGATGCTGTTCATTATTGGTCAGAAAATGGCGAATGACCAAGAGGATGCAATGTTTGTCGGTGCAGATTCATTTGAACTTGATGCAGGATGCTTCAGGGAGCAATTTGGCTGGGTTGGATATCACATACACTGCTGTATTCTGAATTCATGTGCAGAGGTTTAACAGCATGCCAGTAGCCCAGCCAGCAAAATATTGCAGTAGTGGAGCCATGGCATAGTAGTGCCACAGATCTTTATTTTCGAGTGAAAGATTCAATCTATTGTGTAATCTATAAAATGTGTTATTTCATTGTGTAAATGTAATCACAAACATATAAATGTATTCAAATAAAACATTTGCATCTTTAAGACAAACCTGGAACTCACCAAGTGTAGGCCTAATGCAGTTTAAGACCAAAGAAAATCCTAAATCACTATCTGAAATATTGTCTATCCAATGTCTTTTTTTAAGATTTGAAGTTAAATGTCCTGACTCAAGTTCCTAAATCAAACATGAATCATATTTATGTTAATGGTTATGCCTCTTATTTATCACATCTGTTATCAGTTCCAGTTACACCTGTTTAGACAACATTCTTTTACTATTGAGATCACATGCTGGGAGATTCACAATTAATTAAAATGAGATGTGTATACACACACTGACCAAAGCTGCATAGGAGATCCCACACTTAGAAATGAATTGAGATTCAACATGTTTCTAGCTTTTAATACTCATTAAGAGTTAATAAATAATAATAATACAAATAATTTCAATTGGTGTTAATTGAAAATATCACAGTGGTGATATGCCATTATTTTATACCAATTAATATTTGATACCAACAAACATAAGTTAATGTTAATGTACACCTAGATAATATTTTGTGTATATATGCCAAAATGCCCAATCCATCTTTCAGTTGATAAAAGTTAACATAATAG
Source organism: Merluccius polli (assembly GCA_030340625.1). NCBI lineage: Eukaryota > Metazoa > Chordata > Actinopteri > Gadiformes > Merlucciidae > Merluccius > Merluccius polli. The sequence goes on along the minus strand of JAOPHQ010001543.1, from coordinate 11,588 downwards.
GTCATGTGAAGTTCTTGGTGAAGCTCTTGGTAAAGCAAATTATGGGGGTTGGTTGTTTGCAAAGCTAACACATTTGGTGGTGTACATTGCACCCATATCCACCGCCAGTCATATTTCCTTTTAATAAATGTTTTTGGTCAGTTACTTGGAGATCTACAATGAACACGTGCTCGACCTTCTAAATAAGAGGCCCTCATCTGCACCCAAAGGAGGACTGCGAGTCAGGGAGCACCCGGTAGATGGGCCCTACGTAGAGAGTAAGAAGGGCTGCATAACTCCAGTCTTGGTCTGATTTCAGTGGTTCACAGTTGTTGAGAGTGTGGTCATTGTGCGCTGGTTGTGCTCAGACCTGTCCAGGCACGTTGTGCAGGGCTACGGCGACGTGGGGGAGTTGATGGCCACTGGAAATGCAAACCGCACCACTGCCAGCACCGGAATGAATGATGCCAGCAGCCGCTCGCACGCCATTTTCACCATTCACTTCACCCAGGTAAACGCCACACACAAACCTCTAGTTCTCACTGCCTGGGGCACAGCCGCTTGCATTTGGTGGGATGCACAATGCTAAAACATTTTGTAGCATATATTGTGATGAACACTGATGGCATATTTTGTTGAAATATGCTAAAAAGGTGGGAAAAGTCCATTTTCATTTCATGGTGACTTTTAGGCATTTAGTGCTCAAGAGCATATACAGGTGTGTATATATATATATATATATATATATATATATATATATATATATATATATATATATATATATATATAGTGACATATTCACATACTACACCTAGACATATTCGATATGTCTAGGTGTAGAATTGCCTATTTTGAGGCAAACATTCACACGATGCGTTTCTCACCTAAGGCGCGGTTTGATTCCGAACTTCCATGTGAGATGCTGAGTAAGATCCACCTTGTGGACCTGGCAGGCAGCGAGAGGGCCGACGCCACGCGGGCCACAGGCACCAGGCTGAAGGAGGGAGCAAACATCAACAAATCCCTGGTCACCCTCGGCAGTGTTATTTCAGCCCTGGGTAAAAGCAGAGCTACACCGTGGCCAATGTCAAAGTGCACAGGATCTTCATCTGTTATTGAGCCAGTAGTGGTAATGGTAGCAAAATCAGCAGTCAGCAGTGCAAAGAAGTTAAATATTTATTTTGGTGGTTGACATTCAGTGTTTTTTCAATGCATAACTACACTTTAGTACTTTTAACGTCCACTTTGGTGTATGTATATGTATGTATGTATGTATGTATGTATGTATGTGTATATACAGTATATATATGTGTATATATATATAGGGTGTGTGTTCTCCATGGATGCAATGATACAGTTGTAGTAGAACTTGTAATGGCCTGTAATTCTCTCAAAAAAAAGAATGTATACACCAACCCATTATTTGCCTTCATCTGTCCGCCCCAGCTGACATGAGTGATAAACAGGCAACAAAGAAGCAGACCTTCATTCCCTACAGGGACTCTGTGCTGACATGGCTCCTCAAAGACAGCCTGGGTGGAAACTCCAAGACCATTATGATTGCCAGTATGTGCCCGCATAACCATTTCACGCCATAATCAAGCAGTGATTCCAGCCATAGATCAAACACATAGCGCTGAAAGCAATTTTCATAATGACAGCAGAGTCGTTAATCTTGGCGACAAAACATTGTGTGTATACCACTGTTTACAAACCTATTCTGGGTTGTAAATTTAGTCCTGTGTGTTTAATGGCAGCCATCTCTCCCGCTGACGTGAACTACGGCGAGACCCTCAGCACCCTGCGCTACGCCAGCCGAGCTAAGAGCATCGTGAACTCACCCACGGTGAACGAAGATGCCAGCGTCAAGGTGATCCGAGAGCTCCAGGAGGAGATCGCCCGGCTGCGAGGGCTGCTGGACCAAACCAGTCAGGAGGTGCGGCCCTTATGCCCGTTGCATAATGTCACTCCCCATGTTTTCCAGGGCTGCAGCAAACAATTATTTTTATAGCTGATGAATTTAACGATAATCTTTCCAATTAATCATTTTGTCTAGAAAATGTCGTAAATAATAGCAAATGCCAAAATTCAGAGTCCCAAGTGATGTCTTAAAGTTGCTTAAAGCAGCCATGAACAGCTAAAATATTCATTTTATAATGATCCATGAACCAAACATTTGATTTTCTGAAGCATCAAGCAGTACATTTTTGATATTTGTACTTGATAAATTATAGCTAATCGATTTATGAAGGTTTGATTCAATTCTATCGATGGATTAATCGGCATACAAATCGTTGCAGCCCTTATCGTTTCACTGCTCACCAACAAACATGAAAATGCACCACAAGGGTTTGATTTATTTGTCTCCCCTATCCCAGGTCCCCTTGCCCAGCTCTTCTACGTTAGTGGTGGAGGAGAGGTTGCAACAGAGTGAGACGAAAGTGAGTCAGAAGTGCAAGGGAGTCGATCGCTTTCCTGTTTGCTGTGTGACTGCTCACGACCTTCGACCCTGCTGGGCTCTACCCACAGGTTCTGGAACTTACCAAGGAGTGGACCAACAAGTGGTGGGAGACGGAGAATATTCTGAAGGTGGGGTTATGTTCAGCGATACGTTCACATTACACATGCCTTTACAGCAGTCTCATTCACCAGCCACACCAGCTTTTTTTCCTCATTCCATACACAATTGAAAATGGCTTTCAGGTAATAATTGTTGTTGTTTTTAATGAATGGGGCCCAATTGAAATTCTACATTTGCTCCATTAAGTCCTGCATCAACCTTTTCCACTTGCAATTCTGGCGTCCAACCAGTGGGTGTCACTGCAGGTATTTGAAACTCTCTTGGATGCTGTTACAGAGACTGGAAGGGGCAATAAAAGAGCGAGAGACCTGGCGGTCATATTTGATATTTTAGGCTTTTTGAGATCAGTGCGGCTCCTAACAGACCTCTAAGCAGAGATGATCCTAATGGTCCTGAAGTCATGTGAATGTGTGTTGGTAGAATGACGAGGCAGAAGCAGAATACATCTGCTACCGCCCCCCCCCCCCCCCCCCCCCCCCCCCCCCCCCCCCCCCCTTATATGATTGATGTAAAGGCTGGCACATAGCCACAGTACTCAATGAGCATTTAATCCTATATGCTTTTTCTTGTGTGGCAGTGACAGGTTTATGCTCAACCCTTTTACCCTAAGACCTGGTTAAAATGTGTTGAAAACCTCAGACTAACTGTCATCTGTTTGGGGTGTATCGTAGGCAGCCAGATAACCTGCTGCATTATGCATGTATTTAGTGGAGAATGCAAATCATATCGTGACATCATGTCTCTGTGATATATGGCGCTGTTGCTAATTCCCTGTAACTGCATAGAAAAAAAAAAAGATGAAACATGAGGCGGTTCACAGCACAGATCCCCTCCAATAGGAGGTTTTCTGCTAAAAAAAATGGCATTTGTGTGACATTTAAGGGCCCGGCAGCTTTTGAGGTTAATTCCTAGCACGATAATGGAACTAATTAGCAGCCTTCACCACCACTAATTAAGGAGTCTTGATTATTGACATATGGCACTTTTGTGGCCCACTGTCCTGGATGCTAATTAAAGTGACAGTGTTATTAATCGCTGCTTGCGAGTTGAAATGGAGATACTGCTATGGTCCAGCGCTGAAGCACTATATTCCAGTTGGCCACTATGAGTCATGACACAATGTCACATGCAAAGCCCCTTTTTATTTTTATTTTTTGCCATGTCTGCCTGGCAGACAGATATTGCCATAACTGATATAGCCATAAGTGCTTGATGAATTGGTTTATGGATTTGACATTTGTCTTCCTGCGCATTTGCATTCTGTCTGGATACAAAATGACAATAGGGCTTGCTTTGTGGGATGCTGTGGCGGGTTTAGGGCGGGCAGTCTGGCTCAGGGAAGCAATGCCCTGCTGTCCATTTGTCTGCCATCTTGACAGCTGAATCCCCCTCAAGCATCTAAAATGTAAATATACCACCTCAAAGTATTTATTTATTTGAATGACACAACCATCCCCAATGTCCACAGCCTAACTGTAGGCGTCCATCAGCAAGAAGCCTAATCCTTGCCTGCTCCTTGATGAGCTGCAACTGAATTCACTGTAATGCACTCTAGATGAAAGCATTTTCTAAATAGTATATTGTTGCCATCCTTGGAGCCTGACCCGTGTAAGGCCTATATATGGCATCTTGTACATCACACGTTTGTTTGATGAGCCTGGAGCAGGTGGTGGCACAGTACACAATTAGGAGGTGTCATCCGCGTGGGGTTTGGATTTCTTCTTTCTATCTTTTCAACATTCCCGTCACCTTCAAAGACATGCAGGTTCATTGGAGATAAATGTTGTTTGGGTCTTGCAGTGGACTGGCTGGCCTTTGTCTTTTGCAGGATACACTTCAGCTGACCAAGAACCAGCATGTGAATAAGATGGCTGGATGGCGGGGGCCATGTAAACTGAATTTGAATCTTGTAGCCAAGACCGATCTGCGACTAATAAAAAGATGTTTGTTCAGTGCAAGACTTGAGTTCACAGACAAGCGGGGACAGATCAGATGGATTCCAGAGCAGTGTCTGGCCTGATGGAGTAGGCAACGAGAGTGAAAGGCAATAAGAGGGTAATGAAAAGTAGTGGGGGGGGGGGGGGGGGTTAGAGCAGGGCAAACACGCCTACACTAAACTGTGAGCGCCGCTGATGTTGGAGAAGGCTGCTGCACCTCCAGCTATCATTTGTCATTCCTTCACAACACAGTGATGTGGGAGGAACTCTGTTTCGCTAGTTAGGAAAACACAGTTTGTCTTTTGATCTGCAAAATATTTGTGTTCTCAAGTATCAAAGCAAGTCTTTCACACGTTTTGACTTGATGGTGAGACTTTAGGCTGAAAATAATTAAAAAAAGGAAAGAAAAGGCCAGGACACAAAAAGCATGTACTTGCAGATGTATATGCTGTACACACCAACATCTAGACAGTAGTAATGAGGAAACATCTGAATGGCTGAGAGCATTATAGTGGTAATATAAAGTGTCTGCATTAGAGCACAGTCTCTGAAGGCTATAAACAGGCTATATATAATATACAGGCTATATATATAATGTATATAAAAAACTACAAGAAACAGTTCAATGACAATATTATATTTTCTTGTGCTGAATGAAGAGCTTACCGCTGTTCTGTCTCTAGCTCTCTTGTCTTTTGTGCTCTATAGACTAATGGCCTGACGGCAGAGGATGCCTGCAGTGTCCCAACATGCTATCTTTTTTTCACAGGAAGCCCTGCGAAAAATCAGTTAAAATGTAAACCCGACCACAGATGATGGGTTTAATAAGAGCTTAAATGCTGGCCGAGCCAGAAGGCTGATCCAGGCCACAGTTAATTATGTTCGCCAGCTGCCTTTTTCTCAAGGAAAAGAGAAGGGGGAAAATAAAGCAGACTTTTTTTCAGACTTTCTGCCTAGGTGGGGTAGGAAGCTGCTTTGCGCTTCCTGTGTGAGAAATGTGTGCTAGTTTTTAAGGTGTGTGTGTGTGTGTGTGTTTATCTCACCTGTTCACAGTGTCTGAGGAAAGTGACACCGTGCATTTATCTGCCATACTGCCGCTCACCTCTAATGAAGTCTGTGAAGAATCCCTTTTAACTAAGTACAGGCTAGGGTCGATGCCTCTCCCTCTTCATTAGGAAAAAAAAGGAAAAGATTTCCACCCTCCCAGGTCTGCCAATAAGATGGGTGGTGGTGTAGGGAACGTTTCTCACTTCACGGTCCAAATCTATATGGGGGAGAGCCGAAGGTCAACAGAGAGGCAGGCTAGACAAGGCCAAGGACCGTCTCTCCATTTTCCATATGCAACATATTTTACGATTTTCCTCCTGAGGACGGCACTTATGGTAATGCGAGGCAATGTGAAGCTTTAGGCCACCAACTTAGAATTATTTGTCTGGCAAGGGTACCTCTGGCGAACAGTTATGCAGTGTGCCTGCACTCCACAACAGTTATGCAGGAAAGAAGTGACTGAACTTGTGGCAAGGGAAAAAAAGCATTTATTTGGCTTTGTTTAGAAGAAATAACACACTAACACTAACACACACACACACACACACACACACACACACACACACACACACACACACACACACACACACACACACACACACACACACACACACACACACACACACACACACACACACACCTTTCTTAGGCTATTTACCATATATGAAGTTAGTATTCTGTGAAATTAGTATTCTGTGAGAAGAAGAATAATTGGGCTTTTATAGGCCATTAAGTGCACGTCTTTTCCTTTGATGGACACCTCTGCTGTGTGCTCCTTACTTCCCTCTTTTCCGTTAGTCTGGGTGAAGGCAGCAGGGCTGGTGTTTGGAACCAATCTAAGGCATAACCAGCCTCTGCTTTTGAAATGGCTTTCACAGATTGAATCAATTCCTCTACTTATCATCTTCCGGCAGAGTGCTGAAATGCCATTACATACATATTTAGCAGGAATATCTGGACAAGCGAAATGGATTTTTCACATGGACATTGATTTCTCGTCTGACTTTTTGAGTTGTGATGTCACTGTAATGTAGGCGTGTTATTGGCTGTAATGGGAATGGGACTTCCATAGGTCAGCATTAGTCAATGTATCGGGTGTGAAATATGGACCTTAATGTATATTTAATTCCTGGCATGCAGGATATTGGATTTGCATGCAAGAATTCTTTATTTTTAGGGTGGATCGTAATGGTATGAAATTGCCATATTGAAAATCATTTTGCTCTATTTTTTTTTCTTCTTTTGAGATCATGGCCAGACATTTTTAAGGTGCACCCTGTCAGACTGTTTTACAGACACTATACTTGTTCATATCGGATGTTTTTACTATCTCTGCATCTGTAAGTGCTCCATGTAGTGAGATAAATGGTGGTAAAAAGTGAAAAGTATTTGATGTTTTTTTTTACCCACAAATAAATTGCAACCAAACATGTTAGTTTAGTTTTCTACAATGTTTTGTAAACTTGGTGACTAAAACTATGCTACTAAATTATACTTTATTGCAATAGGCATATGTTGACTTAATGTGTAATGGCTAGATACTCAAATCTAGTCTACTACTCTTTTTATTTATTTTGCAAGGTTTTACTTTTTAGCAATGCAGTCTCATGGCATACTAAAGCAACAGCGTCAACTCAAGTTTGTGTCTGTCATGTAAAAGCGGAAGCAGGACACTTCAACCTGTCTGGGGGGCCTAAAAGAGTAAATATTTACAGCAATGCACCACTAAAACCAATGGCGCGTAGTGCACAACACACCCGTGTGTGAGATCGCTCAGTGTCTGTTTCTTTCCTCATGAACACCATTTACAGTTCGTCTTCAGCCACGATCATTTGAATGATTTATGTGTTCTTTCCCGCCACAAGCTACACGGCTGCGTCATGGCAACAACGGTTGTTGGAGCGCCACCATTATTCTGCCTGGCCTTCGGGCGAGGAAGAGCGCTCATAAAGAATTCAGTTTTCTGCCCGACGCCATTAAAACGTCTGTCAGCATTTTTTTCCCTCGTTTTTCTTTCATGTTTTATGCTGTGCACCTCTACTTCTGCTGCTGCTGCCGCTACTACTAGCACTAGAGGCGGCTGCAGGCTTGTATATAACCGTTTGGTTTACTGCTGTTGTGTGATGTGCAGGAGGAGATCCTGGCCCTAAGGAAGGAGGGCAGCGGCGTGGTGTTGGACTCCCAGCTGCCTCACCTGATCGGCATCGACAAGGACCTGCTCAGCACCGGCGTCATCATCTACCACCTCAAAGTGAACGGCACCACCATACGTGCTTTGAACACGGCTGGGTTTAAAGCGACAACGTTTCTAATCCAGGAACCACTATACCTCTATTATGCATTGATTGTTGCCGTCTGTTATTGAAATAGCGGTGGTTGATTAATACCCGCCACTGTGGTGCCTTTTGATCTCTGCGTAGGAGGGCAGGACACTGGTTGGAAGTGACGAGGCGTCCGACCCTCAGGATATCGGTGAGTTTTGAGTTCCTTCCTTCCTTCCTTCCTTCCTTCACAACAGCGTCATCTCCTTTATTGCACCAGAGACAATGGGCAAGAATCATTTGTTTTCTCATTATATTTTCCCCAGCACTTCTCGGGCCCGGGCGGCGTGGCGAGCACTGCGTGTTTGAGAACCGCAGCGGGGCGGTGAGCCTCATCCCTCATGGGGGAGACGCTCCGTGTTTGGTCAATGGGGTGGAGGTGACGCGACCCTGCCAGCTGAATCAAGGTGAGGGTGCGGAGAGGTTAACGCTGACCCCATGTATCCCAAATGGAAACGTAATGGAAAGGCTGCCTCGCGCAGATTCCATTCCCAGATTGAACGGTTATTCTGCAGGGTTTGTTTTTTCATTTCCTAATTTAGATCATATAAGATCATTGCCTTTTTCCTTTTCTTTTATCTCCCTCATGGAATCCACTTTTTGTCTATGGCTCCCGCACCTCGGAAATGTGACCAATAAGCACACAGGGCACAAACGGCGGATTGCGGATGCCGTTCCTCCTACTAAACGTTTTGAAGCGCGAGAGGCCCTGGATAAAGATCCAGACAAAGCTCCAGGCCCTCCACATTAATTGGCAGATGGAGCCGGTGGGGCCAACAGGTTTGAAGTGGGCCCCTGGCATTAACCTTTCAAAGGGAAGAGCTAAAAAATCTGCCCCGGAGGAACGCACACTTGCCAGGCCCGGGGGATTTTCCCTGCTCTCCTCCACCGCTCCCCTGCCTCATGCTTCATTTGGTTTGTCGTGATGGAGATTAAAAAAATGCACATAGAACCAGACAGTCTGGCTACAGCATTCTTTTGTGTGTGTGTGTGTGTGTGTGTGTGTGTGTGTGTGTGTGTGTGTGTGTGTGTGTGTGTGTGTGTGTGTGTGTGTGTGTGTGTGTGTGTGTGTGTGTGTGTGTGTGTGTGTGTGTGTGTGTATATATATATGTGTATGTGTATATATATACACTCACCGGCCACTTTATTAGGTTATCCTGCTGGAAGTAGCCATCAGAAGATGGGTACACTGTGGTCATAAAGGGATGGACATGGTCAGCAACAATACTCAGGTAGTCTGTGGCTTTGACACGATGCTCAATTGGTACTAATAAGCCCAAAGTGTGCCAGGAAAATATCCCCCACACCATTACACCACCACCACCAGCCTGAACCGTTGATACAAGGCAGGATGGATCCATGCTTTCATGTTGTTGACGCCAAATTCTGACCCTACCATCCGAATGTCGCAGCAGAAATCGAGACTCATCAGACCAGGCAACGTTTTTTCCAATCTTCGATTGTCCAATTTTGGTGAGCCTGTGCGAATTGTAGCCTCAGTTTCCTGTTCTTAGCTGACAGGAGTGGCACCCGGTGTGGTCTTCTGCTGCTGTAGCCCATCCGCCTCAAGGTTCGACGTGTTGTGCGTTCAGAGATGCTCTTCTGCATACCTCTGTTGTAACGAGTGGTTATTTGAGTTACAGTTGCCTTTCTATCAGCTCGAACCAGTCTGGCCATTCTCCTCTGACCTCTAGCATCAACAAGGCATTTGCGCCCACAGAACTGCCGCTCACTGGATATTTTCTCTTTTTTGGACCATTCTCTGTAAACCCTAGAGATGGTTGTGCGTGAAAATCCCAGTAGATCAGCAGTCTCTGAAATACTCAGACCAGCCCGTCTGGCACCAACAACCATGCCACGTTCAAAGTCACTTAAATCACCTTTCTTCCCCATTCTGATGCTCGGTTTGAACTGCAGCAGATCGTCCTGACCATGTCTACATGCCTAAATGCATTGAGTTGCTGCCATGTGATTGGCTGATTAGAAATTTGCGTTAACGAGCAGTTGGACAGGTGTACCTAATAAAGTGGCCGGTGAGTGTATATGTATATGTGTATATATGTATATATATATATATATATATATATATATATATATATATATATATGTATATATATATGTATATATATATGTATATATATATGTATATATATATGTATATATATATGTATATATATATGTATATATATATGTATATATATATGTGTATATATATGTGTATATATATATGTATATATATATATGTGTATATATATATATATGTATATATATGTATATATATATATATATGTATATATATGTATATATATATATATATGTATATATATGTATATATATATATATATGTATATATATGTATATATATATATATATATATGTATATATATATATGTACATATATATGTATATATATATATATATATATATATATATATATATATATATATATATATATACATATATATGTATATATATATATATATATATATATATATATACATATATATACATATATATGTATATATATATATATATATATATATATACATATATATATATATATATATATATATATATATATATATATATATATATATATATATATATATATATTATATATATATATATACATATACACGTATATATATACATATATATATATATATATATATATATATATATATATATGTACATATATATATATATGTACATATATATATATATATATATATATATATATATATATATATATATATGTATATATACACTCACCGGCCACTTTATTAGGTACACCTTGCTAGTACCGGGTTGGACCCCCTTTTGCCTTCAGAACTGCCTTAATCCTTCGTGGCACAGATTCAACAAGGTACTGGAAACATTCCTCAGAGAGTTTGGTCCATATTGACATGATAGCATCACGCAGTTGCTGCAGATTTGTCGGCTGCACATCCATGATGCGAATCTCCCGTTCCACCACATCCCAAAGGTGCTCTATTGGATTGAGATCTGGTGACTGTGGAGGCCATTTGAGTACAGTGAACTCATTGTCATGTTCAAGAAACCAGTCTGAGATGATTCGCGCTTTATGACATGGCGCGTTATCCTGCTGGAAGTAGCCATCAGAAGATGGGTACACTGTGGTCATAAAGGGATGGACATGGTCAGCAACAATACTCAGGTAGTCTGTGGCTTTGACACGATGCTCAATTGGTACTAATAAGCCCAAAGTGTGCCAGGAAAATATCCCCCACACCATTACACCACCACCACCAGCCTGAACCGTTGATACAAGGCAGGATGGATCCATGCTTTCATGTTGTTGACGCCAAATTCTGACCCTACCATCCGAATGTCGCAGCAGAAATCGAGACTCATCAGACCAGGCAACGTTTTTCCAATCTTCGATTGTCCAATTTTGGTGAGCCTGTGCGAATTGTAGCCTCAGTTTCCTGTTCTTAGCTGACAGGAGTGGCACCCGGTGTGGTCTTCTGCTGCTGTAGCCCATCCGCCTCAAGGTTCGACGTGTTGTGCGTTCAGAGATGCTCTTCTGCATACCTCTGTTGTAACGAGTGGTTATTTGAGTTACAGTTGCCTTTCTATCAGCTCGAACCAGTCTGGCCATTCTCCTCTGACCTCTAGCATCAACAAGGCATTTGCGCCCACAGAACTGCCGCTCACTGGATATTTTCTCTTTTTCGGACCATTCTCTGTAAACCCTAGAGA
>JAOPHQ010001542.1:0-47023 GCA_030340625.1 Merluccius polli | reverse complement strand
AAACGCCAATCAATATGCAAACCAAGCCCCGCCCCGGCTTTGTGTTTTTACCGGAAATATGCCAAATAGTCAAACAGCACTATGACTTGGGGGCCTTTAAGTTTCTTAGACGAAGTTTCTTAAACTGAAAAACAAAGCATCACAAAGTTTGCCTGTGAACCGTAACCATGGGAATAACACGTCGTCCTACTTGCTCAAACTCTCAAATTAAACAAATGAGTTAGGTGCCATATTGTTCAGACAGGGGGTTAACTTGTACCTTAAATATGTTAAATATGCTGTACACAATTGTCGTCTCGCTCTGGTTTAACAATTATTCTGCGCGCATCTGTTGTTGTTTTTTTTTCCCGTCGAGGCTTTGCGGCAAACAATTTAAAAGAAAAGGTGAAAACCTGACTTTGAGATAGTTAAAAATGTTAAAGACAGGTTAAGTGTTATAATTCCAGCGCTCTTCAGACTCCGTCGACACCTCTACAACTTCACAGCTTTCGCCGTATTATTTCAGGCATGCATTATTCATCCCTGCACCCGTTGTTCGTTCACTTCCTAAGTGCGAAAAGAAAAGGAAAAAGAAAAATGTGACATCTGCTGTGTTGTGCATTCACCATTCACACTCACCGCAAGGTTAAGAAGTGTGCGTGTTTTTACGTGCGTTTTTTTTCCTATTGTTGTTTTTCTTATAAAATATACAAAAATACACGCTCGCAGACGAGAATACATAAAGCATTGAAATGAGACTGATCACTGGCCGTAAATTACGGGTCCCCGGCCAAACAGAAGTCTCAGTGGGGTCAGTGGGATCGTCTGCGGACGTCTCGCAGGTTGAAAAAAACGGGAGGATGTGTTTTTTTCGCACATTGTTTACTGCGTTATTGCTGATGCAGAAAGCGCTTGAGTCATCAGTAACTGTAATTAACGGGGGGGGGGGGGGGGGGTGATGGTGGGGGGGGGGTTGTTTGATCCACGACGCCCTGACCCATATCTGCTCCTGAAATCACTTCGCTGAAGTTGCTTTTGGATTAAAGGTCAACTAAATAGTAATAGCTTTTAAAAGCTAGTCCACTGTTCTGTCAAGTCTGCTGTTGTTATGGACACACACACACACACACACTCAGAGTCACAAAGAAGAGGAAAGGAAAATGATATTCAGAGGGAAAGAAGATGATACACTATGGCTGTTTTTCCAATTTGTCTGGTAATGAGAGCTGTGTGTGTGTGAGGAGGTGAAAAGGTACGACGGAGTTGACTAGTCTGACAGAACAACGCAGGCTCATCATTTCACATCAAGGGGAAGGCAGACCTGAAGCCCCCTCGAACCGAAGCGCTGGCACACCGAGACGCACTCACGTCATCAATAGCAAATGAAACGGACACATCTGTTATAGGGGAGGGAGGGAGAGAGGGAGGGAGGGAGAGAGAGATAGAGGGGGAGAGAGGGAGGGAGATATCACACTTCACGGTCCCCTGGATGTCACACCGTGTCCCTTATCAACAGTTCGAGGCAGAGGAAAAAAAGAAAGCCACACACACACACACACACACACACACACACACAAATCCCAGCTGTCAGATATGTCAGACAAATGTGAGCAGCCAAAAAACACACAATTAAATCCAACCCAGGCCAAAACGGCGGTCATACACTGCGTGACAGCGTGAAAGTAAAAGCGCCGCGTTCAACCAAAGCGGCGCTCCGCATGACTCAGACGGCGGCACAGCGGATGTTTAGAAAAGCGGTGATTAATTTGAATGCGGTTTTTGATGCGATTGGCACTCCCTCACTCGCCGCGTCGCGCTGCGGCTGTCGACTTGTCCGTCAAATAAGCGAGCCGCACGCCAACGCCGCTCGGACGCGCTGCGGCAAAACAAACTTTTTGACGTAACGGTGGGGGGGGGGGGGGGGGAGGGGTTGAGGTTTGTCAAAAACTGCAAAACGAAGAACGAATAAGTATTTAATCCGTCGTCAGTATCTTTGTTTTTCGGCTTCTGCCCAGTCAAGCGTTGTTGACTGTCAACACATTTTACGTTTTGTACACTTGTTTTGTTCATTTTTTATTTATTTTTTTATTGTGTATGAGATGAATGTTCGCCGTCCCGTTGTTGTAAACAAGCATATTTGACACAAGTTCATTTGCATGACGGGCAAATATGAAAAACAACCTCTGAATCTACGCCATTTTCTCAAAATTGAAATTTATAATGTATATATATATATATATATATATATATATATATATATATATATATATATATATATATATATATATGTTGCATCTATTGCACCACTGCATCCCTGCATTCCATATTCACTTGGTATTTATTTTATCTTTATTTTTATTCGTTATTTTCTTGATATTTTTATTTTTATTTACTCTGTTTCGGTAAATTGCACAATATGTACCATTGCTGCTATGACGACTGAATTTCCCTTCGGGGATCAATACAGTTTGTATGTATCCATCTATCTATATATTATAAAAAAATATATAATTATATGAAATTATAATATTTCTCAAAATTGGCAGGATAAGACTCGTCTCTGGGCTCCTCTCTGCTGTATTTCAGTGTGTTGTTGTTGTTGTGTTTCGCACCTGACACTCCTCCATGTTCACACTAGGGGGGACAACAGGACATCATGTCAATGTGTTGTTGTGTTTTGTTATAACTGTCTGGGCAACATGTGTGCGGGAAGTAATCACCGGTCAAGCCTTCTGCACACGTCCTTGAACCCTGCATCCTCCGCCACAGAGACGGGTCTCATATCTGCCCGTGAATTTCTCTATCGCCAGCGCCGCAGGTGATCTCCTCGGAACCGGCCGCCCGAATCAGCCGCATAATTGTCGTTGCCGTTTGGTAACCGTTTCATTTGTTCGCCCTGTTCGCCTTTTTCCGACCTCGCGGCGGTTTGCCGCAGAGTGGGTGTCGCTTTGAAGTTGAAATTATTTTCAACAAGCGGGAGCGTTTTGAGCCGTAGCCGATTGTGTTTCCGACGCGACGCGCTCGGTAACGCGCCGCCCGACCTAGTGACAAAGTGAACGCGCCTCGACCGCTCCACATAACTTCATGTGGTTATTTCCCCCGCGCTAATTCCGGTACATACACCATTGGTTTATGTCTGTCCGTATTTTATTTTATGATTAAATCATTTGTATTTATTTTTTTCTGAACTCAACAATAACAGATTAATGTGTTGTTCAGTTCGCAGGGCCGCGCGCCGTGGCGGACGCCGCGCCGTTGCTACCGACAACCACGTCTCTGCGAGACACCGGTCTCGGTGTTTTAACTGGGAACGATTGCAGAGACTGCGAATCAGGAAGGAAACTATAGACAGCAATGTGCATTCATGCTGTATGTCCTCATTAGCACCGAGCATAAGCAAAAGAATCGCAGGAGAATACAAATAATTACGATAGTTATCTGTTAAAGGAAATCTTGCAGAACAACGTTAGACAAAAGCCAACAACAGTTTGCGATGTGTTGTGATATGAGCAGCATATGAGCAAGGGTTTGACAATGCAGTCAACACCAAACCAACTAAAAAATCTCGTCACCACCGCCATTATAAAAAAACCTCATGTTTTTCGGGTATTTATTCTTAATGTCAGCTGTCACCTTCACCTCTTAAATATACAAGCCACATCGAATTAAATGTGTAATTATATTCATTTGGAGAAAAAGAAAAAGTGAAGGCAGCCCTGTTTTGTTTCTCGCCTTCAATTGTCTGTCACACGACAATTCAGCAGTGTTTGTATAATTACAACCTTGGATTATTTGAGAACATTACATGATTTGGTATACTGCATAATTGACACCCAAATTAACTTTTGCTATATCTCGAACTTAGTCTTTATCCATTTGCTGAAGCAGATTTAAACTGTATTTGGCATGAAAACAACATATATATATATATATATATATATATATATATATATATATATATATATATATATATATATATATAACAGTAATAATTAAATATATGGCTCTTGAAGCCCTCAAAAATATCTAAATGTATGATGGTGGCGAGTGAGCAAGTTCATTTGCACTTCTCAACATATTTTGATTTTAAAAAATGTGTTTTGTGGTTTCTTTATAAATCCATATATACGCTTGCACGCGATTCCAAGCATTTTGATGTCTATCTCTGAATAAATACATATTACTAATAAAGTGTATGGAAAATAATGCAATAGTGGAAAACTTTGAGACAAGGAGGAATACGCTTTCATAAAATAGACTAATATAACTAGGTCAGTGAGCTGTCATGATTATATCTCCTATTCATTCATTCTCATCGTCCTTTCATTTTAAACACACACACACACAAACCTGAACCATTAACTATGAAACTCATCTCGCAGGAGAGCTGTTCAATAAACGTCTGATGAAGATAAATAATATGTGTATTCTTTTATGTCTGTGTGTATTCATTTCAATGTAAAAAAAAAAAAGAAAAGGTTTTCCAAAAGGTATTGGTATGAAAAGTTAAGGCTTTCATGTATCATATCAACTGTAATAATACAGTTGACTGTATTTTAGATTGATAGGCACAGAGAGGGAAAGTAATATCTTTCACAGTGTGAGGGCCAAATCATTTTACATTCGGCTGAGCAAATGAAGCTCATGTCAAAATCGGCGAGAGATCAACGTCAATGTGAGATGTGAGTTCAGGGGTTACCTCGACGCCTCCTTCCTTCCTGGAATATTTTCTAGTTAGATCTCATTAAATTTACAAGATTCGTTCCTCTTTATATCTATGTCAACAACACCGAACACGTGTTGCCAAATAACATCGTGAACGGTGCCAAGCGAGGCTCACCTCGCCTATCGCGATGAAACCAATTACAACGGGACCCGCCTACTGCGGCGGCTGACGGGAGACTACTCCTCGCTCGCCGCCAACACGCTGTTGGAGAAAAGCGGAGGGAGGATCTGGACATGGCATCTGATTGATTTCACTCCGACTCGCAGGAAGTGGAGGAACCGCATTGCCGCAACTCAACTCAACCACTGAACTTTTGCAACGATTGGTTCAAAGACCATTGTGTTGTTGCGACAAGAGTCGAGACTCTCGAGGTCTCCTTCCCCTTCGGCTCTCAGACTATCAAGAGGTTGAAGTACAACTGGATACTGCTTGAGGAAAACCTGGCACTACAAAAACGGTACGCAGTGGAGACCCGTAACCGGTTCCAGCTGGTTGGCAGAGAGGAGGAGGAGGGGAGACAGCAACCGACCGGCACCAATGCTTCGTCAGGGCAAATGAGGAGGCGGCTGAGGTCTTTCCCGAGAAGATCCCCAGGGCCAAGAGGAGAGTGAGGTCATCTGATCCTTGTACGGTCAAGGCACGCAACACCTTTGTAGCTGGCAGACAAAGACGGGCGTTTTTTTCAACACCTCCAACGCCATCAGGAACATCTCACCCGGCTGATAGAGGCGATTTCTGGCCGAAGATCAGCACAGGCGACTCAAATCAAAGCGCGGGGGGGGGGGGGGGGAGTGACAAACGGCGTGTTGAAGCCTGTTTTCAATCATTTCAATAACCGTCCTTGACGAAGATGAAGAAATTGGCCAAAGACATCCATGAAGAGCGCATGGCAAGAGCTGCGGTGAGGGTTTCAGAGACGTATGCTCCGGTCGACGACATCGCAGTGGACTTTCTTCAACCGAGCCTACGATGCTGGAGGACTACCGGACCGACGGCACCCCCTCAACGTCATTCCCATCCCGAAGTCTGGTGACCCCCATGAAGCACAGACAACTACAGAGGGATCAGCCTCAGCTCAGTTCTGGCCAAAACATTTACCAGGTGATTGCCAAAGGTCTTTCGGCCTGCGCTGGACCCCCCCCCCCCGCCGAGACCTCAGCGGAGGGCCGTCAGAAAAAAACCCAAGCGCATTGCTTAGCGAATAGTGTAGCGGTTAGGGTGTTTGACTACCGGCGGAAAATGACTGGGTTTGATCCCCGCTGTCCGCTGTCTTCCTGGTATGCATACTTAAAGCCAGACGCCTTAACCCATATCTGCTCCTGACATGTACCTGAATTCACTTCACTGAAGTCGCTTTGGATTAAAAGGTCAACTCAACAGTAATAGCTTTTGACAGGTAGTCCACCGTTCAAAGTGTACTGTTTCTATACGGGCAAATGTACTGCGACACACACACACACACACACACACACACACACACACACACACACACACTTAGTCAAAAAGAATAATAAAATATGATTCAGGGGAAAGATGATGATACACTAGACTGTTTTCCAATTTGTCTCGTAATGAGAGATGACTTGTGGAGATGACACGTCTCAGAACAATTCAGGCTCATCGTTTCATTTGAAGGGGAGGAGGGAGAGAGAGACAGAGAGAGAGAGAGGAAGGGAGGGAAAGAGAGGGAGATCACACTTCTCAGGCGCTGGATGACACACCGTGTCCCTTATCAACAGTGTGAGGCAGAGAACGAAATAAAGTGGTCCGTCCCCACACACACACACACACAATACACACACACACGCACACACACAGCACACCCCAGCTGTCAGATATAGGTCACGTTTTGCACAAAAAAAAAAAGCAAATAAAACGAATGTGACGAGCCGATACACACAATTATATCCAAACCAGGCCAGACAGTTCATAGCGTGAACCATCTCCCAGACACCTGTCTGGGTATTTTCATGGGAATGTCTGCAGAGACTGTGCACCAGTAAGGTAACTATGTTGATGGCAATGTACATTCATGCTGTACATCATTATTATTAGTAATGTGCACCGGTATCGATAACAATGTACATTCATGCTGTACATCATTATTATTAGTAATGTGCACCGGTATCGATAACAATGTACATTCATGCTGTACATCATTATTATTAGTAATGTGCACCGGTAAGGTAACTATCGATAATAATGTACATTCATGCTGTACATCATTATTATTAGTAATGTGAATAATCAGTAAGGTAACTATCGATAATAATGTACATTCATGCTGTACATCATTATTATTAGTACTGTGAATAATCAGTAAGGTAACTATCGATTGCTGACTGTACATCATTATTATAATAATAGTAATGATTAAATATAGAAATATTGAAGCCCTCAAAGATGTCTGAATGCTGAACAATGATGACTGATGACTTATTTTGCACTTCTAAAGCACTCAATCACTTCAAGACGTGACTGAGTGGATGGAAAATAACACAATAATGTAATACTTTGAGACAGGGAGGGATATACTACTATAAGTAACAATAATGTAATACTTTGAGACAGGGAGGGATATACTACTATAAGTAACAATAATGTAATACTTTGAGGCAGGGAGGGATATACTACTATAAGTAACAATAATGTAATACTTTGAGACAGGGAGGGATATAAGTAACAATAATGTAATACTTTGAGACAGGGAGGGATATAATACTATAAGTAACAATAATGTAATACTTTGAGACAGGGAGGGATATAAGTAACAATAATGTAATACTTTGAGACAGGGAGGGATATACTACTATAAGTAACAATAATGTAATACTTTGAGGCAGGGAGGGATATACTACTATAACTACCAATAATGTAATACTTTGAGACAGGGAGGGATATACTTTGATTATAAGTAACAATAATGTAATACTTTGAGACAGGGAGGGATATACTACTATAAGTAACAATAATGTAATACTTTGAGACAGGGAGGGATATAAGTAACAATAATGTAATACTTTGAGACAGGGAGGGATATACTACTATAAGTAACAATAATGTAATACTTTGAGACAGGGAGGGATATACTACTATAAGTAACAATAATGTAATACTTTGAGACAGGGAGGGATATAAGTAACAATAATGTAATACTTTGAGACAGGGAGGGATATACTACTATAAGTAACAATAATGTAATACTTTGAGACAGGGAGGGATATAAGTAACAATAATGTAATACTTTGAGACAGGGAGGGATATAAGTACCAATAATGTAATACTTTGAGGCAGGGAGGGATATACTATATTATACTATACTATAACTCACAGAACTAAGTCAGTGAGCTGCTATGATTCATTCTCATCTTCCTTTCATTTTCAAAAGGACAGGACACTCGTCTCACAGGAAATGCACTTCTGATGATGACAAAAAATATATGTGTGTTATTTTATTATTATTATTATTATTATTATTATTATTATTATTATTATTATTATTATTATATGTCTATGTATTAATTTAAATGCAAATAAAACGGTTAGGTCTGGGTTTTCCAAAAGGTATGGGTATGAAAAGGTAAGGCTTTTGGTCAGTTTCATTCCTCACCTCTCCGCTGTGCCAGTGTGTGGTGAGCGTTCTGGCGCATACTGGCTGCCGTGCATCACCCAAGTGGGTGCTACACTCTGGTAGCGGATGAGGTGTCATATCTCCCCCCCACACACACACACTATGTAAAAGCGCTTTGGGTTCTTGAAAAGCGCTACAGTATAAATGCAATTAATTATTATTATTATTATTATTATTATTATTATTATTATACATCATATCAACTATAATAATATAATTGACTGTATTTTTGTTTGATAGGCACGGAGAGGGAAAGTATAATATATTCAACTGATGTCAACATTGGCATTAGATTACATTACATTTACATCATCGGCTCCTTTTTATATGTACATTAACAACACCGATCAGGTGTTGCCAAATGATATCCTGAATAACATAAAATAATGTGAGATAGGGTTAGAAAAACATCATTAATCCCGGATTGGATTCATGAAAAACCGGGTGTCACAGCGAAGTACAGGACACCTTTTGTTATTTAAGTTTAGCTACATACATCGACAAACCACAAATCCCCCATCATCATCATCATCATCATCATCATCATCATCATCATCATCATCATCATCATCCCCATCATCATCTCCACCATCATCATCATCATCATCATCATCATCAATGACACGCAGTGCCTCGATCTCTAACGCACTTTAAAACAGCAAGGGAACAATATGCTAAACCACTAAGCCTCATTTAGTAGGGCTCATGCAACTCCTTGAGGCCGAGAGAGCTTTAGGGAGAGTGGAGGGTGGAGAGAGAGCGAGAGAGAGAGCGAGAGACAGAGACAGAGACAGAGACAAAGAGAGAGCGGAGGAGAGTTTATACTGGCAGCGCCGTAAGCCAACGCCTAGAGCGGTCCACCTTCGCCCAAAGCGCACGCAGGGGGAATGCATCAAGCGGCGGTATATAGTGCGGTATAGTGTGTGGTGGCGATGCAGAGACCCGGTAGAAACAGGCCCGGGGCGCGCTAACCCCCGTCTCCTTCCACCCGGCACCGAGGGGACAGAGTTAAACCGGGAAAAACCGGCATTGTATTTCATTTTATTCGATTCGTGGGTACCCATCTGTCGGTCCGGTTCACGTCCGTCCGTCCGTCTTCCCGTCTTGGTTGGAAGCCTAAGAGAGGAGGCTTCACCGTATTTTCCTTTCCTCTTGATGTCTGCCGTCTCCCTCTCCGTGTCAAGCCATCTCTCTCAATCTGCCTCTGTCTGTTTCTCGCTCTCTGTGTCCATCTGTCTCTCTTTGTCCATCTGTCTCCGTCTCTGTCTCTGTCTGTCGGTCTGTCTGTCTTCGTGTATCTGCCTCTTGTCTATCGTTCGCCATCTGTATCTGCCCCTTTCTATCTGTCTCTATATTTTGTTCTCTCTCTCCCTCTCTCTCTCCCTTTCCCTCTCTCCCTCTCTCTCTCTCTCTCCCTCTCTCCGTCTTTCTCTCTCCTTCTCCATCTCTCCATCTTTCCCTCTCCCTCTCTCCATTTTTCCCTCTCCCTCTCTCCTGTCTCTCCATCTTTCTCTCTCCCTCTCCATCTCTCCGTCTTTCTCTCTCCCTCTCCATCTCTCCATCTTTCCCTCTCCCTCTCTCCATCTTTCCCTCTCCCTCTCTCCATCTTTCTCTCTCCCTCCCCCTATCTCCCCCTCCCTCTCTCTCCCCCTCTCCCTCCCTCCCCCTCTCCCCCCCCTCTCTCTCTCTCTCTCTCTGGATCTCTATCTGTATCTGCCCCTTTCTATCTATGTCTCTATATGTTGCTCTCTCTCTCGCTCTCTCTCTCCCTCTCCCTCTCTCCGTCTCTCCATATTTCTCTCTCCCTCTCCCTCCGTCTCTCCGTCTCTCTCTCTCTCTCTCTCTCTCTCTCTCTCTCTCTCTCTCTCTCTCTCTCCATCTCTCTCCATCTCTCTCTCTCAATGCATTTATATCTCTCTTCCACTGTTTACCTGCGTCTCTCGTTACTTATACAACATAACTCTGCCACAGGCAAAACACTGCCATAATGTTTCACATTACAGTATTTATGTTACGTTATGTTATTCGCCCCGAACAGTGAACACATCCCTACACACCTATTTTTCATCTCCTACATTCAGTGTTCCTCGTTTGATACCCACAGCGTCGGAGGCCTTAATGGGCAGCTGGTGGCCGTCTAACTAAATTGGCAGGCTGGGACAATTTCCAATCAGAGTGACACTTGTCTCAAACGGTAAGGTGAGGAGACCGTTAGTGGGGAGATAGATGCAGATACGTGCCTGTCGTATTCACTCACCAGTCTTTAAAAGGGAGGAGGAGAGAGAGAGGCGGGGGGGAGGGGGGGGGGGGGGGGGGGGGGGTATAAATTATGCTGTCAGCAATCAGCTCCGTTACCGGCAATTTGAAACGAGTTGAATGACGACGAGACAGAGGTGTCAAGCAAGCAGGCTCCATATTATTACCAAGCGACGGTCCTAATTAGATAGCAGCGGTTGTTTTGTGTGATTTCAGACCTTGCCCTCTTTGAGGGCAGGTTTTTCCTCAAAGAGGTGTAAATGGTTTGTTGATGTCGGATGCGTGTGTGAGGTGAGGTAGCCGTAGTTTGGTCACACAGCATGGCAACATAGTGCTAATGGACTTTGGTTAGAGGAGAGAAATAACATATCACCTATAATGAATGAGCGAACGATGCGAGCGGTATGGAGCAAGACGTCTATAACCCCCCCTGCTTGCTTACTAATAACTTAAACCTTCACCGTAAGTCACTTTGGATAAAAGCTGAAAATGATTCAATAGTTGTAAATAGCATATCAAAGTGACATCAATCGATGCATTTACTTCAGTATGAACTATTAAGTAAATGTGGGATAAGACACAGCAAATGAAATAGTTAAAATAAAACCACATTCAACATATCAGAGTTAAAGTGATGTTTGAACATAGTAAACAATACAGATTTAAATAAAACAACCACATTAGGTCTAGGGTAGGCTGTAACACAGTGAATAAGGGTAGGTTTGTCAGTTCAACAAAATGTGCTTCTTCAACATGTAATGGGAGGCCATTAAGGAGATAAGGGGTAGCATACATGGTATAATTAGCTCAGATAAGTATGGTGGTGCAAGGGGGCTTTATCCAATACTTCTAGCAGCAAAAGTTTTGAAGATGTCTAGTAGCAGAGCTAGGAAGACCAGACAAAAGGGCACTACAATAATCAAGTCTGGAAAGTGTAAGCATCACACAATGATAGAATAGGTCTGATTTTAGCAATGCTACCGAGATGAAAAAATGCTGTCTCGGTAATAGCTTTCTTATTAGACTGGAAGGCACTCCAAGGTTTTTGATGGTCGAGCTTTCAGAAATAATACAGCCATCAATATTGACACACATATTCTGGCGCAACTACTAATAACTCTGTTTTATCAGCATTCAGCAGCAGAAAGTTCATACTCATCCATTTTCTTAAACTAATCTCTAATGTCTCCAACGACCTCTAAATTTAGGAGACGAGAAAGGTCATTTGGCTTCACAGGTGCATATGGCTGTGTATCATCAGTGTAACAACTAAAACTGAACACTGCAATTGCAAATTATGTCAACAAGGTGAAAGATATAGATAGAAAATAGCATAGGGCCAAGGACCGATCCCTGGGGTACACCAAACTTTACTTCAGAAAATTCAGAGATCGTATTATTGTAACTTACAAACATGTAAGTTACAATATTAGTTAGTAAATATAGTTCAATTTGATAAATATGAACCCATGAAAGCATCATCCCCTTGGATACCAACATGTTTCCCAAGCAGCTTACGAGTATGCTGTGGTCCACCGCGTCGAAAGCTGCACTCAAGTCAAGAAGCAGCAACAGTGAATTTAAGTCAGAATCAGCAGTAATTAGTCGACTATTAACTACTCCGGTCAAGGCAGTTTCAGCAGAACGACGGGACCGAAAGCCAGATTGAAATGCATCAAAAAGTGTGTTGTTGGATAAGGAGGCAATAAATTGATCAGTGACAGCCCGTTCAATTAATTTTGACATTAAAAGAAAGATTGGAAATTGGTCTATAATTGTCCAGAATGTGCAGTTCAATTAGGTTTTTTTAAGCGGTTTGATTATGGCAATTTTAAAAGCTGAGGGCACAGAGCCCAGGGAAAGCGACTTGTTGATAACATCATGAATAGGACAATTTAAAACAGGAAACAGTTCCTTCAGTCAACAGATAAGGGTCTAATACGCAGGTTGCAGGTTTGCAGGTTTGAAGCAATTACCAGGCTGGTAAAAGATTATTTGAAGCTATTTTATTTTATTTTAAGTGCAGGTGGTCCGAGTCACAGCGCCTGCATTCATCAAAGTATTGTAGACTTCACAGCCATCGTTCTGAGAAGAGTGTGGCTGCGGACCTTAGTCTCTAATTTAGTCAATCTTTTTTGTAAAGAAGTTTAGAAAAGCATCAGCATCGAATGAAGAGCTGTTGGCCGGGCGTATTCTGTGTGAGTTTAGCAACAGTATCAAACAGAAACCTGCTTATTTGTTAATCAAGTTGAGTGATAAATATGCCGTCCTTGCAGCTGAGAAGGGTACGCTTAAACTATACTTAAAAACCCTCGACCCGAGAAAAATCTAATTTTGTCATACGCCACCTGCGCTCGAGTTTTCCACAAATCTGCTTGAGTGCACGAGTGTCATTTGAAAACCGTGCCGCCGATTCATCCGAGTGCGCCTTTTTTTCCAGTTGTAAGAGACGCCACAGAGTCAAGCGTTTTGAGAAAGGCACGATTCAGATCGCCTGTGTATGTTTACAGTATTAAAGGGAATCAGAGTTTGCAAAAGGGGGGTCGTATCGGAAGTAGCATCAGGTGAACACACTCACACGCCGGTATAGACCTGGCATGGCTGTCGATACGGCGATAAGTATAATGGATCGGGCTCTGAACACTCGCTCGGGAGTTCAGAGAGAAACATTGAAAAAAGACACAGGAGAGATCAGGAACTGGCACCCGCAAAAGAGATGAAACTTCAACAATCGATACGCGAGTATCCAGAGTATTTCCAGGCGCTATTTCACATGCGTTATCAGAATGAGAAGCTTGACTGAATTCCTGTTGGGACCTCCTGAGGTTTGCACCGAGCGCATCGCCGCCGTCCTTATTTCTCAGGAGGAGAGGAGGGTCGACGCCGGTCTCCCGTTCGATTCCCAGAGAGCAGAACACAGGCACCACCTCCTCCTGTCATGTCCTCACACGACCCCCGGGTCCAAGCGCGGCCTCATGTTACTGAATGGCCCCAAACCTTTGTGATATTACCGTCGAAGGAACATTGCAGGAAGGCGATGTGACTGAGTTTGTTCATCTATTCATTCGCCGTCGCATTCATTGCTTCCTTAACCGTTCATTAAAAGTCTTCTGAAGAATGATCTTGAGCGCTCGTTACGCAGCCTCTTGCAGTGTGTGTGTGTGTGTGCGCGCGTGTGTGTGTGCATCTCAGTGTGTGTGTGTGTGTGTGTGTGTGTGTGTATCTCAGTGTGTGTGTGTGTGTGTGTGCATCTCAGTGTGTGTGTGTGTGTGTATTGATGATGCCAGTGGATTCAGTATGTGCCTGGCTGCACTTTTACCAACCCTCAATCCTCAGCACGGACACAACAGTGATTACAGCTCTCACTTTACACACACACACACACACACACGCGCACACACGCGCACACACACACACACACACACACACACACACACACACACACACACACACACTGAGATGCACACACACACACGCACACACACACACACACACCCTGAGATGCACATATGCACACACAGACCAGACCCACATACAGGCAAGAGAGAGAGAGAGGGAGAGACTTTCATGTGCTACTTCAAAGCCTTTTTAAACAGGAGATAAGGGGCATAATAACTCTAAGGTTATTCTCATCTATCGCGGGCAGAAAGATGCATTGTGGGCCGGCATCAAGACACAAGTGTCAGTCTGCGACGCCACTCAGAGCTGCATTAACCCCCAGCAGCTCCCAAAAGGTAAGAGAACATAAAACTGTATTTATCTTGTTTGTCGGCATGTTGTGCAAAAGTTAGCGGCGGAAAAATGTACAAATAAAATAAAACGTGACGTGACATTTTGAAGAAAAAGCGCTTCACCGGTTAGACTGCAGCTCGCCGGGCACCGCGGACACTGAATCGCTGAGACGCGTGCAATGGTATACAACGTAACCATGGCAACTGCGGGGTTACCGTGTCATCATTCATGCAGAAGAGCCGCACCTGTATAACCCATATACCAGGGGGGGGGGGGGGGTGGTGACAGGTAATAAACTGCACAGATGGTGTCCTCCGCCTCCCGCCTCTCTGCCAGTCTCTGGTTTTACCCAACAGCACCGGTCACAGAGCAACCGGAGCCTTTTGGATCCAAAATGTCGGCCGGCTCATAACAATGTCAACAACAAAAACAAAGTCAATCGGCGACAATGACGATGAAAAATAAGTTTAAATGAATGCAAAATACTCACTCCGTGCCTGCAGCCGAGCCTAATCTATTTTTAAGCTCCCTGAGTGAGACAACAACATTTTTCAGTTGGGCTCAGACAGCGAGAGAGAGGAACTAATTGAATGTAGGAATGCAGAAGTGGCGAGCGGCACGAAATAGGGGTCAACGCTCGCTCCCACAAGGCTAGGTACTAATGTTCACAGTTTTGGCCGGTGAAGCCCACTCCTCAGCTAATCCTCGGCTAACACCTCAGCTAATTGTATCTCCTGCTTACATTCAGACACTTTACGTTTAGCCATTTGGCACACGGGCGCTTTTCACCCGACGACTTACGAGTGGAGCTGAGAACAATCAAAGCATGCGATCGATACGGGAGTAATGACAAAAAAAAAGGTCAGCATGAGCAAATTTTTAAAAAAATATATACAAAAAGAAGACAAGACGAAGAAGAAGAAAAGAAGAGTTCTCATCCTGGACTTTTCTTGCTTTTTGTTTGCTGAGTTTACACTTTCACACCTAATTAAAGGTCCTGATGGAGGTTCCCTTGCTTTGACCCTAGAGAGAGGGAGATACAGAGAGAGAGAGATACAGAGAGAGAGAGAGAGATACAGAGAGAGAGAGAGATACAGAGAGAGAGAGAGATACACAGAGAGAGAGAGAGAGTGAGAGAGAGAAACAGAAACATAGACAGAGAAAGGGAGAGAAAGAGAGAGAGAGATACAGAGAGATAGATACAGAGAGATAGAGAGTGAGAGAGAGAGAGAGAGATTGAAACAGAGAAAGGGAGAGAGAGAGATACAGAGAGAGAGAGAGAGAAATCTCCACAAAGTAACCTTCATAGTCCTTTGTTCACGCTGAATTCATCTGCTGCTTGCGCCATTGATAGGAAAAAAATAAATAATAATAAAATAATAATAATAAAAACAACGCCCACATGGGTGTAAACACAAATTGAAGCGCCGACAACATTCATCTACATTTCGCTCGGCTTCCTTTTCCCGTTTTTTCATTTCTATTTTTTCCTTGACAGACGAGAGGAAACTCTCGCCTCCTCTCTGCGATGGCTAATTACATGTGTTATGGTAAACAGCTCGTTATCGAATGTATACATGGATTAGTCGAGCAAAATATCATCACTTAAATGTGCTAATCGGCATTAACAATGCATGCGAAGGGCGTGCGTTGTGGTTGTGGGGGGGAAAGCGATCTCTCCGGCAGACGAATATTTCATATTAATATTTTAGAATCTTTTTTTAAAGAAAAAGTATCACCGATATTTTCGATGAGCGCCGGAAAAGTTTTTTGTTTTCCTTCACCCCTTGCTCCAACAATACTGTGCAGAAGGACAGACTCTCATGAATGGGCGTGGGTATTCAGTCGAACACCCACGCCTGGCGCACCACACATTGTACAGAATTTCAATGGAAAACATTGTGTGTGTGTGTGTGTGTGTGTTTGTGTGTGTGTGTGTTCGAATGCGTCACTGAACACATTAAGTGTAACATCTTGAAACCGGCTTCGAGTGGAGAGCCTAGAAGCTCGTATCAGGTAAATTGGGCATACCTCGATATATTAAGGCCACTCATCGACTTAATTTCTCTTTTGCTTTTGAAAGGAGTGCATGATTACATTGATTGGACGATTCGAAATGTATGCGGCGGGGCGTCCAGCTGCATTGACTTGCACTGCTTAGCCTAATATGGCCCATATAATGACTAATCAATCATCATTAGACACATTAGGGGAATAATAAAGTGTCTCTTGTTAGGTTTGACAGCAGACACATCAATAACGATTATTCTTTTGTGTTCTGGGTCAGCGACTGTAAACAGAAAGGCTCGTATGGGAAAATTAACTGACATGAACTTCCCGACGACAGCATAAAACCACACATTTACCTTTCCCACTTATTGGACTCCATTAAGAGCGGTGCATCATAGCTACTTACAATCACCATATGTTCCTTAAATGCTACAACTACATTACTCCTGTGACTTTGACTATGACTGTGGTGATAGGCCTACTAAAACAAACATTGATTACAACAACACATGAAGATAACTGATCATCATTTGCAATGTGTGCCGCAATAAAGACTAAACAAGGCACGACGGACGACAACAACATCAGAGCAGAGAAAACGACCAAGTCCTCAGATCTATCTGTGAAGACGTGTGTAAAGATGGACATCTCTTCCCTCGGTAGCAAGGGAAGGACCCCCGGATAACAAACACCGTCTCCTTCACACCTAATTTATCCGCAGGCAGAGTCCGTCCGTACCAACGTTACAGGGAGAAGCAGCGACTATAAATGTCACTTCATGAACGGTGCTTCACGGCGGCTATAAATTCCACTTTAGTCTTCACCCCGGACCTCTGAACGGACAACAGAACCGGCCGCCAGAATATTTGAGGCTAGGATATAGAGATATATGCTATCCCTGCTATAGAGAGGCTTAAAAAAAAAGGCAACTGCGAAGATTAGGCTGTGTTGTAGTGCACAACACGCACCACCAGTGGTCAGTCTACCGATGGAGCGGCTGAGCGGAGAAAGACGGCGAGTTGTGAGGATAGCGTACCGGTAATAGTAAAAAAATAAAAATACCTCCAACCCTGTTTGGGAGTATTTTGGGTTTGGTACCAATAATAAAGGTGAGCCCGAATATTCGGATATTCGTTCGTTCGGTAGGTATGTATTCAAATCTCAATTCAGGGTTCGAATGCTTCGTTATTTTTTTTATGAAAAAGACACCTGCTATCCAGTGTGAGAATCGGCAAGACCAAGACAGACTTTAAACTAAGTGGTTGCAATAACAATATTTAATAAATGTTATATAGTTCTCCCCGGGATTTTGTTTTCCATGGTGGCGCTCCCACTTGCAGCCATAATTAATTATGGTTCAGTGTTTTAATAATGAACGTAGGCTATTTAGCAGCTATCTCAATGTTTAAACGAGGCCAAAAGACACCAAAAACCGACTCATAATAATAATGGGTTGGTATTTTAATAAACATGACAGGTAGCGATGTTTTTTCCTCCGCCGGCTCCGATTCATGCAGGGAAAGATCTGTTTTGTTTGGAAAACCTAACGATTATCCGAAGCCTGAAATTATGTATTTGAAAATCTTCAGCCAACCAACACGGATGAAACTGTGTGCACTATTTGCTTGTACATCGTGATTTACTGCTTTGAAAATGGGGTCAATTGGAAATGTTCAGTGCTGCAGTGCGAGCCCCCAACCCCAAAGTTGGGGTTGGTCAAATAAGTCCCCAGTCCCCAAGACCTGCGGTGGAAACGTTCCTCCAGAGGTTCCCAGTTCCTGGTAAAAGCGCGGTTATAGGCAGTCAGTTCAAAGAGGCAAAATGGGGTTAACATGGTCACATTTAAGAGCTAAGAGTACGGTTCAAGTAGTAACATGCTGTGCACTCATTCTGCCCCAATTAAAGCTTAGTATCTACACAGTTAATATCATGTACATATAGCAAAATGGGCCAAATACGCCAAGATAGTAAGGCCAATTATATCACACCACAAAGAAACCAAAGTTGTAGCTTAAGCTACGCTTCACAGCCTCCCCTGGGGAAGTGTGGCCTCTGCATCCCAACCTCCTTACCGCACAAGAGCTATGGCCAGAGACAGCTGAGAAAGCCAAGGTATGAACTCCCCGCTTCAAGGCCAGCGCCCTCGGTCAAGAGAAAAGGTCAAAGGTAGTAACGTAAACCAAAAAAAAAAAACATGCGAACATGTGTGAGGACCAGGCCAGTTTTTCCAGCGCTGCCACAATTGAGTTAGAAGCAGTGACCTTCGCCGCTGTGAGGTGGCGGTGTAATGGCGGCGGGACGTTGAGACACCGCTGTGACATTGCATGTTAGCGCTATCATGAAATGGCTGCGCCTTGAACTGCATGACCCAACGCTAACTCACTGGAAGTGGATGGCGCTCAATCAAATCATGAAAAAAACAGGGGAATGAGCCAAAGAAGCAAAAGGTACGAATGATGATAAAACACATATGGCGCTTAATTAAATGATGGAAAGTAAAGCATAGAATAATAAACTAAAATACAAATTAGAATAATGAAATAAGGCATACGTCTAAATAAACAAAAAATACAAATAATGATAATACGTATAGTGCTTCATTAAATAATGAAAAAGTCCAATAAAGTCCAAAATAAACAACAATACACATAATGATACAAAAGATAGTGCTCACATTTAATGAAACAAAAGAAAAAAAGACAGACAAAAAATTTGAAAAAAACCGTATTCAAATAAAGTCAACACGCAATAAAAAGTGTCACATTTTTCCTCAATTCCCGCTCCGTCAGCATCGTGACTCATGCATTCATTCATTCATTCACCACCGCCCGCCAGGTGTCTCACCTCTGGTGTGGCTGGGCCCCCTCTTCCGGCCCGTGGAGGAGCTGTGTGTGGCGTGCTGGAAGTGGGTCATGTCCATGGTGGTGTTGGGAGTGCGGAAACTCTCCTTGAACCTCTGCATCAGGTCCTCCACCGAGTCATGCTTCGGATCCAGGACTACGGGAGAAATAGGAAGCACACATTTATGGGGTTTGACGAAAAAAAAGGGTTTCGCGCGAATAACCACCCAAAAGAGCCGACCTGGTGCGCAAAGCACATCCAAAGGAATAATGTAAAAAATAAAGTAGTAAAGAGACATCCGAAATAACAATATAAACCGTATATAAAGCTACAGAATACAGTGGGGCTATCCTTCATCTCGAGGATAAAGCCCCAAATGTGTTTCTTGAAAATGGCCGATGTCTTTCTCTCTCTCATTGCGGCACTTGCATCAATCCAGTGGCGTCTGATCTCCACAGGGTTTCAATAAAATAAGAATACCCCCTCCCATTGTTTTGGTCTCATACTACAGCCTTATACATCTATTCAATCCCTGACTAAAGAGGACCCACTAGGGGCAGCGGGTGGTGGTGGTGCTGGTGACGGTGGTGGTGCTTGGAAATGCTCAATTTCCCCCCCCCAACAAATGCATCCATTCTCCTTTTTTATTCGGCGGCAAAAAAATACAAATGAAATTACCAGGGCCCTGGAGGGGTCGGGGCCGGGGTGTTTGGAGCGGCCTGACAAGCCATCTACGCCCGTTCTGCCTCATTTGTACCACCGAGAAGTGAACGTAGCACGCCGAACATTATCCCTTTGTTGTCCTGCAGCCACAGACAAAGTGCTCCCTAAACAGATTTCTCAAAGAATAACGGAGAGAAAACAGGGAAAACAAACTAGAGAGGGGGAAAAGTGAAGCAAAAAAAACCCCCCCAAATCTAAATCCATCCATCTACAGCCCCGCCATACGAAAACAAGGGGGGGGCGGCGGGCGGCGGGCGGCGGGTGGCGGGCGGCGGGCGGCGGGGAGGGGTGGTTGTTTTTTGCCACAAGAAGGAATGCGTCCGAAGTTCAATTGCGGTGAAATATGTACGACCTGGGCAGTTCTGTGTGGGTCTGATGATTTGTCAAGAGAGGACATGTTTACTCACAGCGCCAGACCACAGAGGCTCAACAACAAGAAAGAAAAGTATCAAAAGGCGGGAAACGCAGCCTGAAAGTGGTGTATAAACACAGCCTAGAGCTGGACCGCCATTGAACTGGCAATGCAGTGTTCCTCCCCACAATTTTTTTTTCTCCAGCAGCGGTGGCTGAGGTCTGTGAGGTGCGCTATGCTGATGTGCGCTGGGGTTGCAAAACTCGTCAGGCAAACCGAGTCATTTTTCCGACATCTTATGAATACATTTTATATTACGTTGATGCGTACTTTGGCTTCAAGTTTTGAAGCAGGATATATAATTAAAAGGCCCAAAATAAAGCCGTTGCATATCGTTGTTGAGACTAAAATAGGTTAGACAAGTTATACAATAATGATGACAGCCCGCCAGGAACGTACAAGGAGCATCAAAACTGAAAGTTAAATGTATAACAGCATAGCACCACTGTGGTGGTGTATTAAAGGAATCACACATCTCAGTTGTAATAGCAATGTATGCAGTTTGAAAGTCTTTTTTCTGTTTATATTGGAAAATCAACAGATATTCACGCTCCGAATTAGAGCGATCACCGGTATGCGTCCCGCGCGTCTGGCGGTGTGAAGCTGCCAAGGAGACGGCGCGTCCAAGCGAAGCCGCCAGGGCAGCCGCGCTCCTCTCCGCAGGGCCGTCGTTTGGCTCATCGTTACACGATAGGCAAATTACAAAGTACCCAGCCCCTTAATAATAGCCTAACTAAAAGGCAATTACACCGTGTATACGTCTCACGTCTCAAAATGTCCCCAGTGGATATAAAAATTAAAATAGCTGTTTAGAAGCGCATCTCTACTAGCGCTACAAGAAGCTCTGGTGTGGGTGTAGCGTACATAGATTGTATATAACACAGTTTAAATGATATTTGTGTTCATTGGTGGAAAGTGAAACTATTGTGGACTAGGACCTTGGTACACAAAACGAGTACACATGTACTCATTGAGATTTGTG
Source organism: Merluccius polli (assembly GCA_030340625.1). Classification (NCBI taxonomy): domain Eukaryota; kingdom Metazoa; phylum Chordata; class Actinopteri; order Gadiformes; family Merlucciidae; genus Merluccius; species Merluccius polli. The sequence goes on along the minus strand of JAOPHQ010001542.1, from coordinate 25,731 downwards.
TTGTGAATTCGACGGGAGTTATGGCGGTATTTCTTGCATCCCTAACGCACGCGGCGCAGAGAGGTTTCAGTGCGATCACTGACTCCAGTATGGCTCTGATGCGTTCCAGCAGAAGTGGTCTCAAACAATATATTATTACAATATAATATAACAAGAAATATCATCTGAGTGCACTATGCGCGGGAGCCAAATGCAGCACACCATGTGGCTCTCCATGAGCGCACCATGTGTACGAGGAAAATACAGCTTTCAGATGGCAAATTGCCATTGTCCGGGTCTCATAATACGGTTGCTTCTGTTCTGCACAATCAAATGTGTAGGGAACTTTCTATTATGAAGTCACTTCCACTGTTACGCTTTCTCCTCATGTCTCCTACACTTAGTCTAAAGCCATTCATGTGCTAGCGCAACCTACGGTATCATCAACACTATTTCCCTGCCAGTATTTTTCCCCAGTATTTCTCCAATGACAATAATGACAATGTAACAAAATTGTTCAAAGTTTTTGTAAAACAAAATGTATCTGAAACTTTAGAAAACCTTTCATGATAATACATTCATAGGCCATTCGCAGGCAGTTAGTAAATGATGATTTAAAACATGAAATACTTTTTTCAAAGTTTTTGTAAAAAAAAAAATGTATCTGAAACTTTAGAAAATCTTTCATGATAATACATTCATAGGCCATTCGCAGGCAGTTGGTAAATTATGATTTAAAACATGAAATACTTTTTTTTTTACATAACGAATAGATGTGAGAAACTGATTAGTCCCATTCTCCATAGTCTCCCAAAGCAGACTTTAGATTAATAACTTCCAGGATTCACCGGGTGTGCCAGTAATATCCAATGACATGCTAATTTATATCCAATTTTTGCTACGCTTGTTTGGATAGTCTTAGTTTTATTGAAACGAGGCCATCATCACGCCTTCAGCATCTGACATGATGAATGTGAACCCAGGCTACAAAGTGCTGGGCTTTACCTCTGTAACGGTATAATGTGATTATTTCAGCTTACTGCCGCGGTGTATATCCAAGTAAAATAATAATGTCCATGTCACAAATACTAATTATTAAATTCACACATTCGTGACAACAGGGTTATGTTGAATGTTTTGCCGTTCGTTCGTGTAGCGATAGTGAACTGTGAAATGTGAACAGCGGCTGTTTTCAGCTTTACGGTTATGCGTGTTTGTTTTGTGCATATGATTGGCGGGTAAACAGAAGAGAGATCAACCATCTACAAATAAAAACTCGGAAAATGAAGAGTGGGAGTGAAGTATACAAAACAAATATAAAAACAACTGAGGTGGTAAGCAGAGCACTTAGTGGCTCTATCACCGTTCGCAAAGAGACAAAAAAAAGCATTTGTATTATTCACCACTCTGAGATTCCTTTGAAAGGCCGCCGTGAATCGCATATTTATGTGATTTCCGGTAAAAACACAAAGCTAGGGAGGGACTCGTCTCTGATATTGATTGGCGTTAGCAGCAGCCTGTAGCGCCGTATGCGGCGCCAGATTGACAGCAGCTAGCGGCTCAACATGGACAGCCGTGACGACGACTTCTCGCCTCCACCCTTGCCTGCGCCTGCAGGGATGAAGATGAGGATGAGGACGACCGCGATGAAGCCGTTGGAGTGAGGCCATATATGTTGGAGCGGACCGGCGGCGCTGCTGCTGGTGAAGGAGAGACGCAGGCTCACCCCCGCGACGGAGCGGTTTGTGTCCGAATGGAAATAAAATAAAACGGCGATGAGCCATTACTACTAAATTACATTTTTTTTAACATATATTTGGCATAGAGCCGGGCAACATCTTGCATCACGACATATATCATGATGTAGCATGTTTTATGGTAATCAATAAATAAATAGTCTATAGACAATAACCACATGGTAAAGCCTATATTTTGTATACTCCTATGTGAATTAAATATTTGACAAATGAAAATGCATTTTCAATTTTTTTCATCACTTTACTGTAATGCATCCTTTAAAACCTGGGAAATAACACTAATGCCATATCACAATATTACAATATCCAAAATCTAAGACGATATCTAGTCTTATATCACAATATCGATATAATATTGATATACTGCCCAATTTGGCATATACCAATATACTATAATATTGATATATTGCCCAAATTCGGCATAAAACAAGCGATTAACAAACAATTAACGCAGGGACACAGGACTAACGCTGGGAAAATGCATTTTTCATTTCCATGCGGCCTTTAAGACGTAATCTCGCCCGAAGGAAACGCTCGGGATCGTCCGTGTCAACATTCGCAGGCAAGAATTAGAGTGGGCAGAGTCGAGATCGCGGTGTCGATAAAGTTTATTAAAACAAAGCCGCGATAAGACACACAGTAGTCGCCGTCATAGTCTGTGTTGATTTGTCATTGCTTCATCGGAAATGAAGCATCGATCCGTAGCCCGCCGGACGCTTTGCTAACCTTTGCCAGGTCTTCCCATGGATGTGCTCAATGATAACATTGCGTCCGCCGATTGTTTTGTAGTACCGGGCGAACAAACTCATAACCTCCTCAAAAAACACAACTATTGTATTTTCTCATATGTCTCCCCCAGTCTCAGTGTGCTTAGGATATGGCGGCGAATAAGACACTCAGATAGGACTGTATTATAATGAATAGTTTGGAGTATGGTCATTGTAATGCATTGCTTCTAAGCGAGTTGAGATAAAGAACGGCGTAAGGTAAACACCATTACAGTCAATAAAACATTCATATTCTTAAAAAAAATGATGACTCATCCCCACGGGTTCATATTTGGCACTTCTTACTTCTTTCACTACTTTCATAACCTATTGTTTTCCTTTCAATTCTGAATTGTGCGCCGCCACCGCCGCCCGCCCCCGCCGCCGCCGCCGCCACTTGAGCCCTGATCCCTGACACCTCCTCCCCAGAGACGAGCGATTGTCACGGTTTCGGGGCCGCTGAAAACGTTTTTGTGTTTCTTTTGTTCGACTGTTAGTTCCCATCTTTTGTAAATAGCTCTTTTTTTATGATGCTGACCTTGGGGGGGGGGGGGGGGGGAAGCTTGCATAAGTACAGCACATAGAAATGTGCTCCCACACACATGGGACAAATAGATGGGTGATCGCTCTCTCTCCATCTCTCCCCCCCCCCCCCCCTCTCTCTCTCTCTCTCTCTCTCTCTCTCTCCATCCCTCCATCTCTCTCTCCATCCCTCCATCTCTCTCTCCATCTCTCTTCATGTCTCTCTCTCTCTCTCCATCCCTCCATCTCTCTCTCCATCTCTCTTCATGTCTCTCTCTCTCTCTCCATCCCTCCATCTCTCTCTCCATCTCTCTTCATGTCTCTCTCTCTTTCCATCTCTCTCTCTCCATCCCTCCATCTCTCTCTCCATCTCTCTTCATGTCTCTCCCTCCATCTCTCTTCATGTCTCTCTCTCTCTCTCTCTCTCCATCTCTCTCTCCATCTCTCTTCATGTCTCTCTCTCTCTCTCCATCCCTCCATCTCTCCATCTCTCTTCATGTCTCTCTCTCTCTCCATCCCTCCATATCTCTCTCCATCTCTCTTCATCTCTCTCTCTCTCCATCTCTCTTCATGTCTCTCTCTCTCCATCTCTCTTCATGTCTCTCTCTCTCTCTCTCTCTCTCTCTCCATCTCTCTCTCTCCATCCCTCCATCTCTCTCTCCATCTCTCTTCATGTCTCTCTCACTCCATCTCTCTTCATGTCTCTCTCTCTCTTCATGTCTCTCTCTCTCCCCATCTCTCTCTCTCCATCCCTCCATCTCTCTCTCCATCTCTCTTCATGTCTCTCTCTCTCCATCTCTCTTCATGTCTCTCTCTCTCTCCAACTCTCTCTCCATCTCTCTCTCTCCATCTCTCTCTCCCTCCATCTCTCTCTCCATCTCTCTTCATGTCTCTCTCTCTCCATCTCTCTTCATGTCTCTCTCTCTCTCCAACTCTCTCTCTCCATCTCTCTCTCTCCATCTCTCTCTCCCCATCTCTCTCCCTCTCTCTCAGCTTAACCATGGACCCCTTGAGATTGAGAGTCTTTCTCCAGCTTGACGCGTTTCTGTCCCTTATCTAATTTACAGACCACACATCCGCCCGCTCATCCGCTCATGCATGCGCACATATGCAGGGAGTGCTGCTGATACATTTCAATTCACGTAACTTTATTTCGGCTGTTTGAATAACGCAATGCATGTATTTTCCTTTACTGAGACATTAAATATAAAAAAAAAACATGTTAGTGTAGCTCAACCTGACAAGTGATCGATGTTTTTATCTATTTTTTTTGTATTAAAAACGGATGTATTGGTTATTAGAGGGGCTCTGCTTTACCACCATAAGTACGTAAATAAAGGATCTGCATTGGGAAGGAGGAGGAGAAGCCGCACAGAGATGAACGCCTGTCGAGTAAACCTATTGTTGACATATTTTTTGTACAACCGCAGTTGCAAAAAAAACACATCTCAAGGTGCATTAGTGAGACTACACCGCATTCGATTCAGGAAATGTGGCATGGTGTTGTAACAAATATATCTGTCTCTCTCTCTCTCTCTCTCTCTCTCTCTCTCTCTCTCTCTCTCTCTCACTCTCTCCCATATATTCATCTCTTTCCCTCTCTTTCCTACCTCTGCCGCTATCTCTCTCTGTCGTTATCTCACCCTCCCATGTATGTGCCCATCTATCCACGGCTACAGAGGGGGAAGCGGTGAACCGTCGCGACGCGTAAGAGCGGGGCAAGGTTACGCTTTTCAGCTGGAAAGGTTGCCGTCCTCCAGCCACTTCCCCCCCCCCCCACTCCCCACTTCTCACTCCATCTTAGATAACGCTTATCGCTCCCGAGCGCAGGTTAGAGGTGTCTTCTGGTGTCTTGTGACAACAGCCGCGGGCGTTGTGTCACCTCGGCCCCGGCCGGGCTTCAGGAGTGTCATCCGTTACCCGGTTCTGACACGAGACGACCCCGCGACCGTCGGGTCAGCCGGCCTGACTTTGAGCGCGAGAGAGCCAGAGGGGAACTAATGAGGACATGAATGGAGAAATGCATTAATAATCATCATTCAACTAACAACAGCAACACTTAGACGTATAACTCTCTAAGGCACAAAAATAACTTTGCACTTTATTGTAGTTTAACTTTTTTAACTTATTAAGTATGGAAGCGGTGAGGAAATGTGTGGTGTTATGTCTGTCTTGAAGCTGCTGTGACACTGTAATTTCCTGTAAGGATTATTAAAGGATCTATCTATCTATCTATCTATCTATCTACTATTATTGCTACTAATCATCATCATCTGTTTTTGTTTTGTATTCAATTTTCAGTCCAAGTGTATAGACGTAAATGTTGTCTCTCGTCCGAGGTGAAACACGGTGCGTATGTCCATGAATGTTTCGGATGATGACTGAATCTGTTGGTTTTATATCCTGACCAGTACCTACAGTACAGCAAACAGAATGAGATGTGTGCCCTGACCACATAAAAAAAACACATGCTCTTGTTTCCTCCAAATGTCCATCTTTTGTCAGTTTTATTGAACAAAAAAAAACATATACCCAATTACCCATGTTGCTTTTCTAAAATCAATTTCCAACAGTAGTCATGTGGGCTATAGCAAACAACTTTTCACGGCGCAGGTTTTAATACCGCAACGCCGGCATAATGGACAGTTATTACAGTACCAGTAGTTTTATTTCCAACCTGGCACATTCCCCCCGTGGGTCTGAATATTTCATCATACAAAAAAAAAAAAAAAAAAAAATGTAATAAAGCAGGAGCAGCCTTTTACAGGAAAAAACCAACAAAACACACCACAGTGAAACGCATTGTAAATGTATTCTATGCTCCCTTAGAAAAGCCCAGTTCCCTTCGTAAGCATAACTTTATACCGCCGCAACTCGGCGGCCTTCGCACATCCAATATGGATGCCCGCTAGCGTGGAACATCGCCCGGCGGGGAGAGAGAACGGCCTTGTCCCCGACCCCAACTAACCTCTTGATTTTTCTATTTCTATACATGTGCGCTTCGGTTTAGTTTTATGTTTGTGGGCAAGTTTGGTTTTTTTTCCGATTTCAATCTTGTCCGGTATGAAAAAAAAAAAGAGGAGAGGGGGGGAGAGAGTAAAGTCGAATGGGCATGTGAGTTCATTTGCTGCTGGACATTGGGACTCTGCTGCTTGTCCTTATTCAGCATCCAGGGGGGGGGGGGGGGGGAGACAGGCCGGGGGAGGGGGGGGGGGGGGGGGGGGAAGAGAGGACTACAGGCGCTAACGCTAACAAGCTATCGACTGTCAGGTCATTTAAGTGTCAGCAGCACTAAGGCGTTTTTATATAGCTGACATGTTATTATGCTAATAGCCATTAAGACGTCGCAGGCGTCCAATGGGAGCGCCGGCGAAAAAAACCGGCGGAAGTGGTTTTCGGTGGCTGACAGCTCGGTGCGTATCGGCGGTATTAGGGGAGTAAAGGTCTGCACTTCATCATTCAATACTTGGTGTTTTTACGGACGACAACAACAACAACAACACAACAAATTGGCACTCCTATCACACAAAACACACACACACACACACACACATATCGATACTGAAGGATTTTACCACCGCTGTAATGACGACCTCTTCCTCCCTCCTGTCTGTCTGTCCTCATGCCTCGTGTCTGTCTGTTTGTTTGTTTGTCCGTGTCCGTCCGTTATCTAATGGACAAAACATTAGGTAACGGATATTGCTGTTAAAAAAAAAAAAAATGACACTAGAAATGTGTGGCTGACGCAGCACATGGGGAAGAGACCTTTGAATCCGCCCACTCCACACCGAGTTGGAGAGATGATTGCTTCTGGCCTGGCATTGTGACACGAAACTGCGATTTCTCGGAAAAAGTGATTATCCAATGAGCGCCGCGGGGGAGGGGGGGGGGGGGGGGGGGGGATTAACCATCAGCCAATCAGGGCCGCGGGGTCAAGCTGTTGTCAAGCTGTGCGCCGCAAACCGAGGAGGGGTGATATCAACGCCGGTCAAGGAAGACGCCGCTAGCGAGGCCGTCCAAAAACGAGGTACGTCGCGGCGCGTCTTCCCTGGCGAAACCGGTATGTTGGCATGGCGACGCACGTCAGGATCGACCTTAAAATGACGTTAGATTCAGTGATTGGTTCGGGGGAAAATGGAGTGGAGGCCATGTGACACTGAAGATGGAAACATGTAACCAGTTGACACCAATTCTGTCCGATGTCAGGCACCTTACATCTGTTAATATAGTAAATATCCACTGTCCACTGATCTTTATATCAGTTAAAGAATGGCCATTTTATATGTTGTATTATTCTTATTATATTATTATTTATGTATTCATCTCTACTTCTCTTCGTTTCCTCAGTAAATATTTTGATCACATGGCTAGGGACAGCTGCTGCAGGGACATGCTGCCCACAGGCGGAGATGAATGGAGAGGAAAATGGCCGCCGGGGGCAACAAGCTCTGATTCCCTCTGTGATTTATTATGTTTGTCATTGTTCTCAATGGGGAAGGGAGGGGAGGTGTGTGTGTGTGTGTGGGGGGGGGGGGGGGGGGGGGTGGAGAAGTCACACCGCGGGGCGGAGGCAAGTCGTGACGGCATGGATGACAGGTAAGAGGAGGAGAGAGCAAGGGAGAGAAGGGGAGAGAGAGAGAGAGAGAGAGAGAGCGATGGAGAGGGGAGCGAGAGGAGGGTTAACAGAAAAATACAAAGAAATAGAGGTGTCAGAGGAGGGAGGGAGTAGACTGAGGTGAGAAAGTGAGCGAGTGTGAGGAGGGGGGGGGAGCGCTAGAGAGATGGAGCGATAGAGAGGGGAGGGCGGCGTATCACAGCTCCGGTTGCGGTAGAGGAAAAAAACATGGGGAAGGAAATTGAAGCTGGGGAGGTGATGGATGAAAACGGCATGGAAGGAGAGCGGAGATTATGACAGAAATTTGATGCAAAAAGAAAAAAAGAGAGAGAAAAGAGTAGGAGAGCGAGCGTGGACACACACACACACACACACACACAGAGGGAGAGAGAGAGGGAGAGAGAGAGAGAGAGAGAGAGAGAGAGAGAGAGAGAGAGAGAGAAAGAGAGACCTAAGGGGAGAGAGGGAGAAAAAGAGAGCGAGAGGTAGAGGGAGCAGGCAGTGGGACCGAGAGAGAGAGAGAGCCAGTGAGAGAGAGAGAGGTAACGCCGTGACAGAGAGCGACAGAGAGAGCGGGAGAGCGAGAGAGCGTGAGCGAGAGCGGGGGAGAGTGAGAGAGAGAGAGAGCGAGCGTGAGCGAGAGCGGGGGAGAGTGAGAGAGAGAGAGAGAGCGAGCGAGCTAGGGGGAGATACAGCAGGGAGAGAGTGCAGAGGGCACTGAAGCATCCTGGGTAAGAGACGGCAAAAAAAAAGAGGATAAAAAAAGCATATTTGAGGTAAAATGATAGTGGAAGCGAGGGAAGTGGACAGAGATAGATTGCGTACGAAGAGGAGGACGAGCGAGGAGAGGAGGACAGGAGGAGATCACAGTGAAACGAGGAGAGGAGGGGAGGGGAGAGGAGGCACAGAGGGGACTAAGCATCATGTCAGACTCCAGACAGCCACCGTGAAATCCCGAAAACATTTACATGTCGATAACGAGATGATAAAAACGAGACAGAGGTGCGGCTAATCAGACGTATGTGTCCTCTAGTGCAGCGCACGCCGTTGGGAACGCCAGGATGGATGCGATTCCTAAAATAGCATCTCTGGTGTCACTGCCGAAAAAGCGTTAAACGGTCTACTGTTTGGTCATTTAGCCGAGACTTTTAACCATCATAACCATCAAGACTATCCTACGGTCTTCCAAGGATATCCAAGGAATATCAAGGCCAACACGATAGTACTATATAGAAAAACCGCCGTTTCAAATCTCAACGCAAAAAAAAAGGAAATAAAAGCGGAAAGTCATACGTTATTCGTTGTGCGTTTCATCTGCTGAATTATAAAAAAGGATGTGTGTGTGGATCACGCAGTGCAACCGCAGCGCAACCCTCCTCTATGGCCTAGTTCCTGCAGCACCACACACACACATAAACACACACACACACACGCGCACGCGCGCGTGCACCCCCCCCCCCCCAGATAACACCACCTCGTCCCGTCGAATGACAAGAAGAAAGCCGATGTCGAGAAATATTAGCGTTTGAAAAAGTCAAACACACATCTAGGAGGAAAATCATTGTTGAAACGTCAAGAAGACGGTTGTATTTCATCCATCTCTCTCTCTCTCTCTCTCTCTCTCTGTCTATCTATGCATCTCCTCCTACTCTCAAATCCAAGAAATGCCCTTTTCTTTTCACACATTTCCCTTTGCCCATCCATCTCTTGTCACTTTCAGGCATCTGAGAGCTCCTGAAGTGCCGTTCTGACTCAGTCCAACAGTTTTGTTTTTTTTCTATTTTCATTCTCCAGAAAGGGTCCGCCGCCACTCGCGCGTTCCCACCCATAGATACGACGCCGTCTGTGCTGTTTGTGAATAAGTAAGGGTACTTCGAGGGGGCTATGTATAGCACGGCGGTGGCCTTTGTCACGGAGCGGGGAATGAAATATGGATGGCCGTCTTCTGTGGCGCGCTGCCATCGCACACCGAGTCACGTCCCCTCGGTCACTTCGGAGTCGGAGGCGCGCCGCTAAAAGCCGTACCTTCCTTCTGACTTTCCTTTTGGCTGTGTCTGCCACTTGACCCCCCCGGTGATCCCCCATTAAATAACAACATGTGAGCCAAGACGAAGTAACTCGTTTGAAAACAGTCCAATATACAGCATATGTTAGGGATGGGAATTGATAAGATTTGTACGATTCCGATTCCATTTTCGATTCTGCTTAACGAATCGGTGCTTTATCGATTCTCTTATTGATTCTCTTATCGATTCTCATTTGGAAAAAAAGGACAACAAACGGGTCGATTAGCATCATCTTTGTTTAGTTTAGTCCGGAGCGGATCGAAAACACGACATTCAGAAATCGTTATCGCATGCTTGTGTGCGCAAATGTTTTTTGCATGTTGGTAAGTATTTCCTCCCTTTGAGGAAATATCCACGTTGCTGCAAGTTTTGCAAGTTGCCCTGTTGTCGTCTTTTCTTGTGAAGTGTAACCAAACTCTCGAGCGTTTGTACCGTTTGGGCGCCATGGTTACTGTTGACTGGCGTCGCTATGCAACGTGCGTGGTGACGTCATTCGCGTCCACTGGAATCGATAAGGGAATCGATTGCAACATTGGCAAACGATTCCAAGAAATTGAAACACTGGGAACCGGTTCTCAACAAGAACCGGTTTTCGATTCCCATCCCTAACAGCATATGTTACCTACAGTATGTTCAAATGAGTCATTTAGCAGATGCATTTAATCCAAAGTGACTTACAGTGAATCTGACCTAACCCCTACCTGTTAATTGAGGAACAGGTGAGGGGCGAGGGGGCCATCTTGCTCAAGGAGGCCTACAGGTTAGACTGCCGACATTGGGATTTGAACCCAAAACCTTTTCGGCTGCTGCCCAGCAGCTAGTTTGTTCAGCTGACGAGAAAAATGGTCAGGTAATGTAAACTTGTCTCTCTTTTTTCTTGGTACGATATTAATAGTTAGAGGTTCTGTGCCGCGATTGGTCGTCCGCCAGGCAGGAAGTGCAAGCTAAGCACTCAGTTGTAAGCCTACATTCACTTTTGTTTATGTCAAATGCAGAGCATGACTGCACTCTGGTTGCACTCTGGTTAAAATCCAGAACGCAAAAATGGTGAAAAATAGAAAAACGCCACAATTTTCATGACAACGACTTTCTAACATGTAATGTGTTCAGAAACAAATCTCAGCATTTGCTTTACAGGGTCTTTAAGACAAGAAACCGTATCACGACTTTCAAAAATTGCCCTGTGTATGTTCCTCGTTAAATCGTACCGACTTTTCCTCAGACAATAAGTGCAACCTAAGTGGTGCGTAATTGTTAAGGATGGTACACACAGGCGGCTAAACAGTCAGCTCACTACTTTTCTCAGGACACACTGGAGAGTAGCCTTCAAAGTAAAAGTAGTTACTCTTCTCCAGAGTGCAGGCTTTTAAAAGCACAAAAAGCAGGATCGCCTCATGTTTTCCCAGCCGTTCATCCAGATCATATAATCAATAAGAATTAGTGTCATGTGCTTTTCTATTGCAGGTATATACTTCACCTCTAGAAGGACAACATGTTGTTATGACCACCGGTGAACTGGTTTATTTCCTGTAGTTACTCTCTCTCGTTCCCGCTGTCTATAGCTCTCTCCCTCACCCCATGTGTGTGTGTGTGTGTGTGTGTGACTGCCACTTCAAAGAACCCAAAACTTACATTGAAAAGGTCAAGGGAACATAAACACACACACACACACAGGTAGTGGTCGTAACACAAACTCATGCAGACGTGTGTGTGTGTGTATACACACACATTCAGTGGCAGTGGTCGTAACACACACTGAAACGCATGCATACACACACACGCACACAAACACACAATATATATATGCAGTTATAGCCACACATATATATGTACTTACACACAGAAGCAACGAGGTGATCTGAGCAGCTGTGAAAGGCCAGCTGATAAAAGCAGTCAAACTGCTGTGATCTCACATCCTATTAACCTTTTACCGGCAATCTGCCACTTCCTACACCGCATGTTGACATTAGTCTTCAGAAAGTTGCTATAAAATGTCAAGCAATATGAATGGAGATTTAAAAAAACGCTGCATTAGAGTTGGTCACAGGTATGAATTCATAAAGCCACGTCCTTGTGAGGTCTTTTGACTCGTCTTCGTCGTGTGAACCGACACTATTAAGCTGTTTTTTAGTTGAGTAAACACTGTGTGCCATAGATAAACCATGTGTTTACTAGAAATACTAAAATAGCTAAACGGCAAAATTAAGCTAATTAATAATTTGTTAAATGAAAAGACCCAAGCTGTTCCATGGTGTTGGGAAACCTTCATGCGGTTTCTTTGCTGCAAGCGATACATAGCTAGGAAACACAGACTCCTATTGGTGACCAATTAAAGCATTTTTTTAACAATAAACTTGATGGTGATTATTACATTTTAAACATGAAACATTCAACTAAAGACAGAGGGAAGACTCCAAGTGGGTTCAGGGACGGTCCTGCTGTTCAGACCAGCCCAAAAATACACCACACTGCACATGTGTGGCTGACTAAACGTGAGGAAGAGGTTTTCAGTCTCTTAACAGATGAAATGTTCACCGTCCGATCTTTATATTAATTCACATGCAAATTGGTGACGCTCCCTTACTAATGTCATGTGAGAGTGTCAAAGTGTGCCACCTCTGAAGCCGATCAGTCACATGCAAAAGTTCCCTTCCTTATAGCCTAATATTGATTGATTGATTGATTAGCACATGAAAGATATATAAAACAGCAATATTAAAAAAGTTGAACAACAAAAAAACATACAAAGAAATTAGACAGTAGATAAAGCAAATGTGCAGGAATGTGCAACCAAAAAAAACCCTAAGGGCTTGTCAAGTGGTCCTCCTAAATATAAACATACGACATAAATTTAATTTACAGTAATGTGAAGAACAACATAAAACAATTAGGAGAGAGAGAGAGAAAGAAAAGCAGTATTGGGTGGTGATGTAAATAAAATAAAATATTGGTTATATAATATATAATATAATATATAATAATTGTTTCGCCGCTCCAATCATTGCCACTCATCCTTCCTACTAGAAATGCTTGCGGTTAAGCCTTTAGAAGATGCAGGGTCGTCTACCCTGATGACTGTGTGTCTCCTCATGGCCGCGCTCTCACACAAAACACACTCAGCGCTCGGCTAGCCTGTCCGAAGGACGTCTTCTTCAACGGTATGCAAATGTAATTATGATGCTGGACCCATTTGTCATTCAGAGAAATATTCAGATGAATAAATACGGTTGGTTAGAAGCTAAACGATTTCCCAAGACAGCAAAACAAGCAGAATAGGAATTTCAAAGAACAGTGTCGTTGGTCTTGAATTATTATTCAGATTTTGGTTGAAGCTTGCATATTTAAAGGATATATGGATTGCATACATTATCTCTTGTTGTTTGTCTTGTTGGTTATTCGCTGACGCTCGTCGTCGTTGTTGTTGCTGCTGTTTACTTTACAATGTAAACCCTGATGACGCTGAAGGCACAACAGGTATCCCACTGAGAAGCAATTATGAGCAACGCTAGAAAAAAAAAAAAAAAAAAACGGCAATCTCTTCCTGAATCTACTTGTCTCCGCGTGAATTACCATTTTTGGTATATACAATGAATACATAATCCACAAAAAAATAAAAACGAAGCACGGACCGTTTAAGTTATTGCACTGCGAGGAGGAGAGAGATCAATACAAAAAATGTAATGCTGAAACAATGTGTGCATACATTGTTTGCCAAGGGTAGCCTAAACAAAATGGCCATCACTATCAGGCTGTTTGTGTTTGCATGGCATGTAATTCCCTCCAAGCCCTCGCATCCATCCCCTGATTTGAGAATAATGACACGTCGCCGTGCCACACAACTCTAATGTGACATCGCTGATGAGCAATGGCTGCCAACTTGGCACAGTTGGAAGCAGCTGGGGGCGATGTTGTGATTAATATCAAACCTAGGTTGTCATCATCCTTCAGTGATAAATCGCTGAGACTTAATTACAAAGACTTTTCCGCGGGTTAGGGTTGGGTTTCGTACCGCACATCACACGGATACTGCTGGAGAGTATCGCAACTCCCAGACGCAAAAGGTACTGGGTTCGATATCCGATGCCCGCATGCCAGATGTATAACCTTTAACCCTTACCTGCTTTAAAATGACCTGCGTCGGAATTCACTGAAAGTTGCTTTTAGGTAAAAGTGTAGTAAGTAGTTACTTGAGTGAACACATTGAGAAGATGACCCGGCCCGTTCAAATTATATTTAATAACACATGCTTATGGATATCTGAGGACGGGCCCAAAATATATGTGTCTCTTCTTGCTCGCCTTCATAAGGGGTCAAATCTACTGCTGCAACGGCGTGCATATTGACATACGCCAACGCATCATGCAAGTGTCCTCCTCCTCTGCTGCATGTTTAAAAGCAACAGAGAGCAACACGCACCACACTGCATGTAATCAGCTGTAATCAAGACAGCAAGTCCTGCCCACCAAACTCGCTTTCACTCTGATTTCCTCACAACCCAAAGTCGTCCCCAACCAACCAACCAACCGGCCAGCCATCATCCTGGCATAGAGTGTCGCTGTTTGTTATGAATGAATAACCACATGACATTGTAACACATTGTACAGCCTTTTCACCTAACCTAATAGTTAGGGCTGGGACGATATGCTCTTCTCCCGATTCGATTCTTTTACGATTTTTTGGGTGCCGATTCGATTTAAATTGCGATTCTTCGATATTGCCAATTTTTGCGATTTTTTGTTTGCTTTTTTAAACACCAAACCAAAAAAATCCACATCACATGTGAGTCCGTTTTTAAAATTTATTCAGCAGCAATATCTAACCATTTTAACTGCTACTACACTCTCTTTTCAAGACTGGAGCTGGCAAGCCTCAACTGCATGAAGTATAAAAGAGGTAAAATAAAATAAATAAAAGTATTTTTTTTCCCACAAACTGAAACATTTCGCCCTCTGCTGGAGAAAAGCAGTAACTTTTTCCCACCTAACTAAAATCGATAAAAATCGTCAAACAAAAAAATTGCGATACTTAACTGAATCGATTTTTTCTCCCACCCCTACTAATAGTATAACCTACAGACGGGCTTCATGGCAACGTCTCAGCACAGCACAACCAGCGGGCAGAAAGCAAGGTAGAAGCAGGTAAGACAACCGTCAAGATGGCAAAGGATTTGTTGGGATTTGTTGTCTCATCGCATAAGCCAGGAATAGAAAATGTTTAACATACCGTGGGGGGCTCACTCCCTTTAATAAAACCAGAAAGGCAGTAATGGATCCAAGTCTTTAACAGGGCGGATCGGAGTTGTAATCGAATGATTTGTTTGCACAGTTTTTCTTTTAGTCGATACACTGGGTTTTTCTGTCAGATCCGTGTGGGCTGTAATATCCTATATCTGGCCATACAATAGTTGGCCATTTGGACATAGGCTATCCATCAGGAATAATGTTCCCCCATTCCCTTCCCCATTAGTGAGAACTAAGTCGGCCTAATCGGTGTAGAAGGAGGCTTTCGATGGAAGTGACGTCACCTGCCGAATTTTGCTACATCCCCATCCCCTGCCATTAGGATTATTATAGTGCATTTATAGATTTTCCAATCTATATAACTAGAGGAGGTTTGATATCCATATCTCTTATTTCTCAAAAGTTATTGAAAAATCTATGAATGCACTATTATAAGCCAAATATGGAGGGGAATGGGATATGACAAAAATAGGGGGGAAATGCACTAACAAAAATGAATTGTGACGTGTTTCTCTGTGGTCCAAACAAATAATCTAGATGAGGTTTTACAGTATGTGAATACTTTTTTGAATGTCTCGCAAATGTACAACTTAATACGTAGCTTACTTATCGAGATCAAGCCCCCCATAGCGCCAGGGCTATCTCAAATAATGGGCCTATTCTTTCTTATGCATCCCCCTGTACATGCCTTTGTTTGACTCCCAGACCGAAGGCAGGTGACTCTGGGTTTGATAACCGCAGCGATGCACCGTCCCTGCGCCTCCACACGCCGCCATTGGCATTTATAGCGGCCGTTTTTGCCGTAACGTTTGCTGTGGACGGCAGTTTGTCTCCGCTTGCGGGTGCTCCGCAATTTCGGCGAGGTGCCATGAAAATGTCAGTGTCGGTTTTCAAGCCGGAGTCGCGCAGTTCACCCCACAGCGACTATAAATTGGGTTTAACTTGTTTGGCATCCTTGAGCAAGATGCCCGACCCTCTGCACTTTAATGACATGCATCTTTCACTTTCACTAATCTCTTCACTCTAAGTCGCTATGCATGGAAGTGTCTGCTAAATGGCTAAATAATTGTAGATGTACTGCTCGCATAAATTAAGCCTAAGGGGTCTCTGCGCTTGTGCTTCAAATATGTTACAATACACACACACACAGTCTTTACAATGCAATGCTTTGTATGCAATCACTCTGTTGATAAAGCAAAAACACATGTAGATTCGACTCGTCTGCAATTTAAGTGGGAGCATATTGTTGGTTTAATTAAGTGTGACAGAGTAAAATTAAGGCAGAACACATAATTATTTGACATTATCGCTCTTGTATTTTTTTTTTTTGGCTTAATTCAGATGAGACAAGACAATTCATAAGAGTGAATTTCACTGAGCGCAGCCAGCGTCCCTTGTGTGCGTTGCGCTTCGTCCAGTAAGCACTTTGCAGTCTCTAATGAGATTATTTCTGCACAAAGGAACTAGAAAAGCATGCAGCGGGCTTTCTAGTCAGGGCAGTCAATGAGCCAGGTCATAGTCAAAAATATTGTATGACGCTACGGTATAATCTGATTCAACACAGCACTTAGCACAGCGGAGGTGAAAACCCCTTCAATCGAGCCCGTGAGGCGGGGGGGCTTGGAAATCAAACCGAAAGGCGGCCATCAGAGACCGCCGCGCGTTCGCTCCAAAACTTATTCATCTGAGTTTCTTCTTTTTTTTTTGAATACACAGTTCAGCCGCTCCGCTGCAAGTAATGGTGCAAATCACTCAGTGGGTTTTAGTCCAGAAGTGTACGACGCGGTCAGTTCATTCAAACTCATTATAGTCAAATCTACGCCGGCCGCTGATGGGAACGGCGATTGTGCCTCAAGTTTGCGCAGGTTCGAATACGTCACTGTGAAACTATAGGCCCCCTTACAAAAAAAAAATTAAAATACCGAGTTTGGATTAATTATGTTCTGGCTGGAGAAAGAACAAACTCAAATGATTTGATGAAATAATTACCTTAACAAATTGGTGAATCAAAGCAAGGAGTGTAGAGAGTCATTTTAGCTGGAGTAGATTCATTATGCATAAATTGAACGAAGAAAAAAAAAAAAAAAGTAGACAAGGAATAAGAGCGCACAGGAGGACGGAAACACAGCAACGCATCAAGAACTTGGACAGATAACAAGGCCACAAACACGAAAAAATGAAAGGAAGATACTGTAAAACCCGAGGCAGGTACATCCAGATTCACGAACGCTAATCACTTGATTTGAGACGAAAATGTGGTGAACCTCGATTTGAAACGATGAGAACAACATGGGATGAATGGTGTCACACTACAGTTCACTGTAACCAACGTTATTGGGTACCGTTACATTACTGTGAGGAGGAGGAGGACACCAGCAGCGGTTTGTCTAAAGAAAATGTAGCAGCAGCATCGTAGCGGGTATACAAACAAAAATGGAAATTAGGAGCAAGACCTGACTATGGCTAATGAGCTCACACTGTAGAGTAAAGTCCCGAGCTTAAAGTTCACCTCAACACACTCGACTCTCCGCTTCTGTTTGATTAAGAGTTAATACATGTAGAAATAAAACAGAAACCGATCGCTGAGGGTGAGAAATGTAGCGCCGGACCGATTTAAAATGTGTGGGACTAATGTGCGACCTGTGAGCGTGAGCGGAAAATTATAATGAGGACCTAAACACCTTGGATCTTAAACTTTTGCAAACGTCAATAGTTGACACCGCTGCGGAAATTGAAGCGGAGAGCAAGTTGGTGTTAAGCCGGTGTGGGTGGAGAAGGAGAGAGCAGCTCAGTGTGTGTGTGGGGTTGGCTGGGAAATTAAAAACACTTCCTTTCGAATCACAGGCGAGAACAGTCGGTGCAGGTACAGTCGGTCGGTACTGCCTTGTTTTAAGCAGCCCCAAGTAGGTGTGTGTCACCAAAGGGGGGAAAGTGCAGTACCAGTGTGATGTGTGTTTTTGGGGGATTTTTGCCATTTCAAGAAAAAAATAAAAAAACCCTGATTAACTCCCCAGGAGTTTCTGACTCAGTACCTTATAATGAGGAGGAGGAGGAGGAGGAGGAGGAGGAGATGATGATGATGATGATGATGATGATGATGATGATGATGATGATGAAAACCATATCCATATGTACTGGGAGAGGTTTGTTTACCTTTGAATGTCCAAACCGCTGATGCAATTGGTTGATCGTTTGGGGTTAAACATCACACAAATCTGTTACAGCATCAACCCTAATGATGCAGAAAGCGCCGCGTTATTTATAGCCTATGTTATTGGGATGTGCACTACAGTTGTAGGCTACTATAGCGGCACGGTTAACCAAGTCTTCATGGAACAAGAAAACATGGAGATGACCATAGATATCACATTGTGCTGCTCCAAAAACATGGACAATGTATTTGTTTGACACAAAGATCGGTGAACCTAGACACATTCAATTATTCTAATTAGTATGTTACTCTAATTGGAATACAATGGATGTTTGGTTTTGTATATATATATATATATATATATATTAAACAATTAGTGAGCCAAATGTGTCAAACAATAGGACCGTAAGTACACTTTTGGACGCCCTTTATCGCTAGTGATCAGATGATGATTTTGATTTGACCCTCAATGTTTAGCTTAGCTTAAATCTGCTTTCTTAAAACAGAAGTAGACATAACAGCATTCAACATGCATCAACATATAACCCTTTATGACAGCCTAAAAGTGGGTAGCTAATAGTTCCTTGCCCTCCGTTTTGTCACAGTCAGACCACCATGTCTGACTCGGATAAAGATAATATTGACAGGTTTATGTACAATTAATATCTGAAAAGATTACAATTTCAAGTGTGGCTTGGGTTCATTTACAAGTAAGCCAGAATCCTTCAACAAAATAGAAAAACAGAGACCGGAAAACATTGTCCCTACAGATATAGGACTCTTATTTTCTGTTTAGTGTTTTGTCTTCTAAGGTTGTTTATTTCTTCCCACTGCTCGGCAAAATAATATTGTTAATACACCAGAGAGATGAACTGATAAAGAGCATGACTTGCCTTACTGACATTAATAAAAACAATATTTCCTCATTTGTGGTGTTACATGTTTAACGTTATTTTTGTTTTATTGTCGGGGGAATGTTGTGGATTTTGTTATATGTCTACAGTTTAAAAACCAGCGGTCTCTTCTCTCCCAGCATGCATCACATGTTGGTCCAGTCTCAAAGCCAGCGACGTCCAATAAAACGCCGGCTATTGTAACAGCCATAGCATAGCATAAAACATGCTGCATAAACACATCCTGCTTGATTTCACATTTTATCCACACCGATGGATATTGCATGAGGGCCATTAATATTTTCTGGTGTTAGGAAATCTAATGTAGCAACTTATAATGCAGCTTAGTTGAAATCGCTGCCGGAGGCTTAGCTTTTTTTGATCCTCCAGTTCGTATAAGTTTGGTCAGGGTGAGTTTGAAGAAGAGGGATTATAAGGAACCGCAATTAGTACATTATTGCATCTGTCCGAAAGCAGCCACCAGAATAATAATGATCACACTGCAGCATGAGCCTGCATTCAACACGATGCTGGGAGACAGTTATTAACAATTCACCGTTCAGTCGCCGTGGTAAAGCAAAGCGACGGGTGTACCTTTTTTCTCTCTTTCTTTTTCTCCGATACGTGTCATTAACGAGCAGGTAGGGGTTATGCGTTGTGCTTGAGGATAACAGCGGGGAGGCTGTAGACTCACAGGGTTCGAACACACAGCCCGTCGAGCTGGGAGTGTTTTCTGTCCCCTACTCCATATGCTAATGAGACTGTGGCTGAAAAGATGAGGAAGCTGTTCGCAAAATGAATGCAAAACAAAAAAACCCACATTTTGGCTGTGGCATATTTTTCGGTCTCCATTTCTTCTAAACAGTTCAAAACCTTTAGAGTTGGCACTGAGCATAAAGATAATCAAATATCGATCCAGGTCCCCACAGTAAAGTACATTACTGCTGGGGTTGGGTGACCTTCCGATAGAACAGTTTATCACAGGTGTAAATTATGACCCGTCCATATCGATACCGTCTCAAAATATGTCTCTCGTTATTTAAGCACTTATAGTTTAATTTCTCCAACTGCCACCGATCCGGGGGGGACGCTTTACTGTCCGCTGCTGTCATTTGAGGCGGGAGAATTTGATCCGATGTCAGCCAATCAGTGGGACGGGCTTGAGCGCGAGGCACGAGCCTATGATAGCGAAAGGTGCTAAAATGGCAGCTAGCGCTATCGCCGCGAGTGAGCTAGTTAAAAGGGGTCTAAATAAGATTAAGGTTGGAAAAGTCGCTTTATTCTCTGTGTCGTGTCTGTCGGAGAATAAAGGCAGGATTAAAGAATGACCTTTAGCATGCATTGAATTTGATTTGTTGGATTTAAATCCCCGTTTATTTTTTTCCCCCCCCAAATTAGACCTACGTTTATGGCTTCATGGTCGATATGCGCGCTATATAAATATTGATGAAAAGTGAAAAGTATGAAGTGCTGGCAGGTTTTGTTCTTACTCCACGACCTTAAAAAGCAGGTAAGCCGGGGTGAAATGTTGTCCCAAACTTTATCGGCAGACATGCAGAATATGGAAAAGAAGAAGAATGGGTAAAAAATAAGACTCATGGTACATTGGAAACAGCCGTTATAAGACGTGCTCTCGCTTAATTATACAAGTTGCTGTTTTTGACGGTTGAACCGTAAAAAGCAACGTTTTGGGAATAGGTTTCAACTGGTTTAAAAAAAAAAGGATATTTCGCCCCATCCTAATTGCTGCTGCAACTCAACAGAAGATGCGCTGAAGCCATTTGAAATCTCCGGCGCGCTTTTACTGCAGAACTCATCAACGCCACATCGTCACCCAGCGTGTCGCGCCTCAGATTTAGTATCTGCTGATGTTAAAGTAGCAAAGACTAGCGAGTAGCGAGTCGGATATCAAATTAAGCGTACGTTTACCGGAGCGTCTGTAACCCCGAACCGTAACCCCTTTCAGCGAAAAGACGTGTAGGTGGCGAGGAATAACTAATTGAGGAAAGATGAGTACTTGTCTTACCACTGGTACCATGATTGGGCATCAAGATCCTGGAAGCATTTAAGTGTGCAGTGGTACATTTTAACGAGAGAGAGAGGGAGAGAGAGAGACAGCGACAGAGACTGAGAGAAGATAGAGGGAGAGTGACAAAGAGAGAGAGAGAGAGAGAGACTGAGAGAAGGAAGATGAGTACTCATCTTACTATTGGTACCATGATTGGACATCAAGATCCTGGAAGCATTTAAGTGTGCAGTGGTACATTCGAGAGAGAGAGAGAGAGAGAGAGAGAGTGACAAAGAGTGACAAAGACACAGAGAGCCTGCGAGAGAGACACCGACACACAGAGAGAGAGACAGAGAGAGAGACAGAGAGAGAGACAGAGAGAGAGCGAAAGAGAGTGACAAAGAGTGACAAAGACACAGAGAGCCTGCGAGAGAGACACCGACACACAGAGAAAGAGCGAGAGAGAGAGAGAGACACCGACAGAGAGAGAGAGAGAGAGAGAGATGTATATTGAAGGGGGTGAACTCATCATCCGATGGTCTCTGGCATACCCACCACCAAGATTTTCCTGGGGGCCGTGATTGACGACGCCCCAGCTCCCCCTCCTCCTCCTCCTCCTCCTCCAAGCCACGGGGCGCCCCACTAAATAAATAAATTGACAGCCCTCATTTGTTTGGTTTGCTTGGTGTGCTAAATGGAGGAGTGCCTGCCACCCCCGCCCCCCCCCCCCCCTGTGTGTGAGCCTAGGGGGGACCGCAGGGGCCAGGATGCCTGGGGATAGCGTTATTGAGTGGAGTTGAATGAGGGTCATCTGTCAGCGGGGAGACTCTCGGGTAAAAGATGGGCGGTGGTGGGAAGGAGGAAACAACTGGCTTTTTGGGGCAGTTTGGTACCTGGAGTTACTACTGCATTTCATTCAATGGTGAAGCTGTGTGTGTGTGTGTGTGTGTGTGTGTGTGTGTGTGTATTCGGCTGTCCCGAATACAATTTTTGGGGCTTCGAAGCTTCAGTGAGCATTACCCGTCCTCGAACATGCGGTCATTATTTACTTATATACTTTGTTATTATTGTAATTACTTATTATTATTATTATTATTAGTCTAATGAGGGACAAGGACAAAAATGTCAAAGATTTCAAGGATTTTCCTTTTTATTGAAACAAAAAATGGCTTAAAAATGTGCGATAGCCACATCAAATAAAGCCGTAGCCCATGACAAAGAATTTGGGATTTTTGGAGTAATGCATGTATAAAAAAAAACAAGAAACAAAGCATTTGAATACTGATTTGGACTTCAATTACCATGGCAACGGTCAAAGCTTCGAAGCATTTGGGTCAGCCTTCGTGTGTGTGTGTGTGTGTGTGTTGAGTACAGTGTGTGAATGTATAATAACACACGGTGGATGGATTGGGAGCTCGCTTTTTTCACTGTCATATTAGAATAATCGTTTTTCCAATAAAAACAAAGGACACAACAAGCTCATTGTTTTTACATTATGCTTGGCTGGGCCAAGTGTCTAAAAGATAAATATATATATATAGGTACAAACATATTACATAAATTCTGGACACAAAATACAAATGTTTCCAGGTTTCAAAGTGTATTTAAAGGCTATACTACTTCACAACGCTAGGGCGGGTCTTGTCTCGGATGTTGATTGGCGTTTACTGGAGCCAATAGCGCTGGACGCCAGAGGGTTGTGGAGGACTTAAAACTCGAGAAAGCGTTCATTTGTAAACGCCCCTGAGTGCAGGATGAGTCACCGAACATTTGAAACCATTTAACATGAAGAGAAAAGACGGATTTTGATGTAAAAATACTCAAAAATGATTTTTTTGAATGAATGAATGTTTAATTTTTGTTTGTTTGATTTGATTGATTTGATTGAGTTGTGTATGGTGAACAAAGTATATTCCTGTTTAACATTAAGATGTTATGTTATATTGATAACATATTGAAAAAGTTGCAGTACTTCACTTCTTCCTACTCCTTTACAGACATGAAGTCTTGATTTACGCTGTTAATTGTGCGTTCGCTGGATATGTATATGCAGTTAATTTTATCGGTTATTGTAACTTAGTTTTCTTACTTACTTACATGCGTAACACACTCACCTCGTTTGTCCACGAAATTCATGTCGAGCGCGTCCTCCTTGCACAGCGCGTCCGCGTGCACGCCGTTGAAGCGCAGCTCCTGTCCGTGCGCCGCCGCCGCCTCGCGGTAGTCCTCCTGAAAACCCGCCTTCCCGTCGCACAGGTTCAGGTGCTGGTGGTGCAGCTGGTTGGGCGTGGAGTTGTGCGACAGTCCCACCAGGTCGTCCTCGTCGCAGTCGTAGTCGTCCAGGATGGGCGTCTCGCGGATGGGCACGCCGATCACCGAGTTGCCGTGCTGGTGCTTGCCCCTGGAGGAGCCGCCGCCGCCGCCGCGGTAGCTGTCGCGGCCCTGCGGACCCAGCAGCACCGAGGGGATGTAGTGGATCTCGTGCGTGGCCTCGGTGCTGGCGCTCTTCTGGGGCACGCGGCGGCGCTTGCACCAGCGGTGGCGGGTGTAGAGCACCAGGGTGAAGAGGAGGATGAGGAGGAGGAAGGCGATAAGTCCACCCTGGGTGTAAAATAAAAACCACACAAAAGAAGTATAAACACTAGAGATGGAGTATGGGAGGAAGCAGACGACAAGATATGCAACGTCATTGTGTTGATATTGAAAATGAAGAGGATAATATGATATGAAGCACATTCATGCATGAGTGCTATAGTGTGCAAGGTCTTAAATTGTGCCTTTCTTTATGTTGCTTTTATCAGTGTGAAGAACAGGATTAGGTGGATAATGCCCCTCTGGGAAAGAAGGAAAGAAAGAAAGAAAGAAAGAAAGGCGATCGAAAAAGTTGCATGAAAGCAGACAACTGCAACGCAAATTCACACACCGAAGATCTGAAGATGAAAGCCTTCATATTACTCTATGCTGGCATATTGAAACATTGACCTCGCGAGTGCAACTGCATAATATAGAGCAGCATTAGGCGAGGGGACGACGATGATGGGCCCCGGCAGAAGAAAAGAACTGACAAAAACAATGGAAAAAAGTAGCATGAAAGCAGACAACTCACACGTGGGAAAATGGGAAGATTATACGGGAGACAAAAAGGATGAACGCGTGATTTTGTCGCACCTTTTATGCGTGGCACACTGGCAACATGTACCTTGTAGGTGCAACCGCACCACAGTATCCATATACAGCCATCTTAAAATGTGCATTTCTTTATCGCATGATGTCATTTTAATCAGCGTGGAGAGTAGGATTAGCAGGAGGGAGGGCGAGAAAGAAAGAGAAAGAAAGAAAGAAAGAAAGGATGAAAGAAAGAAAGAAACACAATGGAAAACCGGGGAACAAAATGAGTGCGGGAGTGCGACAATAGCGACGCAATCCACGCGTGGTCGATGCTCAGATCCTGCGGGAGATAAGGAGGATAACGCGTCGCGGCGGCGGCGGCGCGTTGGGACGCATCCCATCGGCAACAATGGTGGATATTAAAGAGGTTTTAAGTGGAGGGGAGAGAGCGTGGGTATCATCTTTTCATCCCTCACACACACACACACACACACACACACACACACACACACTATGTATCTTTTCCATACACATGCATGCACGCACAAACACAGACACACATGGGCATGCACACAGACACGCACACAGAATCCCACACACAGAATCTCACTCTCTCTCACACACACACACACACACATATACTGAACACACACAAACAGAAACACACACTTCAGCCACACACTCTCACTATGCATGTTCTTACACATACACACACACACACACACACACACACTATGTATCTTTTCCATACACATGCATGCACGCACAAACACAGACACACATGGGCATGTACACAGACACACACAGAATCCCACACACAGAATCTCACTCTCTCTCACACACACACACACACACTCACACACTCACACACACACACACACACACACACACACACACACACACACACACACACACACACACACACACACTTCAGCCACACACTCGCATATGCATTTTCTTACACATACACACACACACACACACACACACACTTCAGCCACACACTCTCACATATGCATTTTCTTACACACACACACACACACACACACACATACATACACTGAACACACACAAACAAACATAAACACACATAAACACACACACACACACACATTTCAGCCACACACTCTCACATATGCATTTTCTTACACATACACACACACACACACACACACACTTCAGCCACACTCTCACATATGCACTTTCTTACACATACACACACATACACTGAACACACACAAACAAACAGAAACACACAAACACACACACACACACTTCAGCCACACACTCTCACATATGGCATTTTCTTACACACACACACACACACACACACACACACGTATCTCTCTCACACACACACAGCAGTACAATTGAGAAGGATTAGGCGGTGTGAAGGCTGTAGACACGTGGCACAGTGTGACGTGTGCATGCGACTGTGAGCCCATTTCGCCCTTCTCTGCTCGCCACGCTGGTGCACATTCACTAATGCACACGCACACACACACACACAACACACACACACATTATCTCTCTCTCACACACACACGCACGCACACACACACACACACACACAGTTCAGTTCCGGATCAGTCCTTGTTACCGCCACCGAGGGACCTTGAATCATC
>JAOPHQ010001541.1:0-51470 GCA_030340625.1 Merluccius polli | reverse complement strand
GTGTGTGTGTGTGTGTGTGTGTGTGTGTGTGTGTGTGAGTGGTGTGTGTGTGTGTTGTGTGTGTGGTGCTCTGTAGGTACTGCTCGTCATGGTGGGAAGACCTCAGTCTCAGGAGGGAGTAGTGCCTCTTAATTAAATGACATACCTCTGCTTACCTGGCGCTGCTGACTCCAGTGGATATTAAACAAGGCCTTTCTAAGCATAACCAAGATAAAAGCCTCAATAGAGGAGACTCTTCACAACAAAATTTGCCTTTTAGAAGGGCTGCGCCGCATCGCATGTTTTGAACATCAAACAATGTGTTTTTGTTTTTGCCTAAAATGTTAATGCACTAATAGTTTGCATGCAATGTACTTTTATTTGTTATTTTATTCATTCAAGAGAAATATAAACTGAAGCATGACAGCATATATCTCCTTTACAAACATTAAACTAATTGCAATGACTTACAATAGATATTTGCTGTGTTATTTAATACATTAAAACATTCACGATTACATTTCCCTTGTTGAGTGGTGCCTTGTATTTTGTTGACACTTAAAATAAACTGTAAAAATGTGTACACAACATTTATATGCATTTGTTTGAGAATACGTATGAGAATGACAAAACATTTTTCTAATTTGATTCAGTAGATTATAATTGTAATGCATCAGATTAAATTAATCAGTAATTAACAGGACGGTATATTTATGTATATTTATATGTTAACAACCATGATATAATACAAATAGTAGGCCTATGTGGTTATTCTTATGGTGTCATGTCAACTGTCCTATGAAATTCAGTGTAAATCTATTTTATTGTGTTGCACAACTGGATGTGCATACTGTGACTCATTTTCTCAGCAGTGGCAATAAAATACAATGCCATTTGAGGTCCACCATCAAAATTTGCTGTTGCTATGGTAACATTCTGGTTGAAAATGGTGTTTTGAGCTAGTGATTCGCAGGGAGCGGGTAATGAAACAATATCTCCATTGTGTAGATTGACATTTGTCTAGTGGCTCTTTACCAACGCTGTATAACAATCAAATGAATAGTCCTCAAATCACTCTTAGGCTGTAAAAATACATTTAAAAAAAAAAGGTTTAAAAGATTTTTTTTTTTTTTGTAATGAGGCTTGCTCCTATGAACCAGTGCTATGAATTTTACATATTTGTGGTTTCTATTTGGTCTAAGAAATATTAGTTAAACCCCTGCCAAGTAGGCTGCAGTGTTCCCAAAGGCAGATGTATTAGTTCTTAGTCAATGAATTAGCATGACTTGGTGACCATTCTTTACATAAATCACATCAATGACAGGTTGAAATAACATGATTGAATATAATGCATTTTTGTTTTTTTAATCAAATTGTTTGAGCACAGGATCCACATATCAACCAATCATAGATAGATGATCTATGTTTATCTTAGTTAATTAAAGAGGTTTAGGCTTTGGAAGTAGACAGCTTACAAGCTATGATCAGACATTTTGTGTTCAAATATTTGCAGTTTGTCTGGCAAATAAAATTATATTTTAAACAAATGTATCATAGAGAGAGAGTATAGACGATGGCCTGTCGTTGTTTGGGGTCATTTTGTGGGCTAAAGTTAAAGTATCTGCATGGATAACGTCAGAGAAACACCCTCCCGGACAGCCCGCGTGCACGTGCAGCACGCCATTAACCTTGAGTCTAAACCCAAGTCTTAAAGAGACAGCGCGAGGGAGGGGGGGGAGAGAGAGAGAGAGAGAGAGAGAGGGGGGGGGGTGGAGAGAGAGAGAGAGGGGGGAGAGCGAGAGGGGGGGGGGGAGAGAGAAAGCGGGGAGGAGAGAGAGAGGGGGAAGAGCGAGAGGGGGGGGGCGGAGAGAGAGAGAAAGACGGGGAGAGAGAGAGAGAGAGGGGGGAAGAGCGAGAGGGGGGGGGGCGGAGAGAGAGAGAAAGGGGGAGAGAGGAGAGGGGGGGGGGAGAGAGAGAGAAAGGGGGGAAGAGAGAGGGGGGGGGGAGGAGAGAGGGGGGGGAGAGAGAGAGAGAGGGAGGGGGGGTGGGAGAGAGAGAGAAAGAGGGGGAAGAGAGAGGGGGGGGGGAGAGAGAGAAGAGGGGAAGAGAGAGGGGGGGGGGGGAGAGAGAGGGGGGGGAGAGAGAGAGAGAGGAGAGGGGGGGGGGGGGAGAGAGAGAGAGAAAGAGGGGAAGAGAGAGAGGGGGGAGAGAGAGAAAGAGGGGGAAGAGAGAGAGAAAGAGGGGGAAGGAGAGGGGAGAGAGAGAAAGAGGGGAAGAGAGAGGAGAGAAAGAGGGTGGAGAGAGAGAGGGGGAGAGAGAAAGAGGGGGAGAGAGAGAGAGAGAGAAAGAGGGGGAAGAGAGAGAGAGAAAGAGGGTGGAGAGAGAGAGAAAGAGGGGGGGAGAGGAGAGAAGAGAGGGTGGAGAGAGAGAGGGGAGAGAGAGAAAGGGGGGGGAGAGGGAGAGGGAGAGAGAGAGGGGAGAGAGAGAGCGAAAGGGGGGGGGGAAGAGAGGAGGGGGGGGGGGGAGAGGGGAGAGAGAGAGAGAGAGAGAGAGAGAGATCAATCCCCGCGCCGACAAAAAAAAAAAAAAACACATTCCCCAAAAAAAACAAAATGACAAACCTTTAACAAGCAGAGTGGTTGAGAAAAAAAACAACCCCAAAAAAACAAAAACGTCTGGCCGCCGCAGTCAGTCAGTAGACCTTCAAAAAATGCAGAGGACGAGAAAACTTGCGGCCTTATTGTTATCACCATCACTCATCATCATATCAATCATCATCATCATCATATCCTCATATCATATCATCATCACCACCACCATCATCATCACCACCCATCCTCATCATCACCACCTTCCTCATCCTCGCCACCGCGGGCGCATTAAAAGCCGCGGTTCGGGGAGGGCGACGGCGGCGGCCATGACATCGCCATGTTCCCGAAGCCCGTTTCCGGGGAAACGCGGCGCGCTCCGCGCGCCCCTCCCGGGCTCCGCCGCCGCGCGCGTGATAGATGATGAGAGAACTCGCCGCTCGCCGCCCCCCCACTATGTGGCGTGCTAATTCTCTCCCCCCACGCCCGCAGCCCGATGCAGACAGCCGGCCGCACATTGCAGTCAGGTAAATATCCTGGGATTTTTTTTTTCTTCCTTTTTTCCTCCTCCTCCTCTTCCTCTTCCTCTTCTCCTCCTTCTTTTCTTCTTCTCTTCTTCTTTTCTTCGTCTGCTTCTTTCTTCTTCTTTTCTTTTCTCCTCCTTGAACAGCCTACAGTACATCGCATGGTGGAGCTGCGGGAGAGACGGGGGAACTGTGTGCGCGCGCGTGTGTGTGTGCGTGTGCGTGTGTGTGTGTGCGTGGTGGTGTGTGTGTGTGTGTGTGTGTGCGCGCCGGAAAGAGAGCGAGTGTCTCTTGTAAGTTTTTTGGTTTTTTTTTTTGTGTCAGTGTGTGTGTGTGTGTGTGTGTGTGTGTGTCGTGTGTGTGTGTGTGTGTGTGTGTGTGTGTGTGTGGTGCGCGCACAGGCTAAGGGGGGGGGGGGGGGGGGGGGGATCTCCAGTCAGGGATGAGACATGAAGCTTGTTCAGGAGCAGCATCAGACATGATGAGACATCTGATACACATGTAGTAGTGGTGGTGGACCACTGTGGCTTGGTGCCTGCTGCGGTGCTGGCGGAGGCAGCAGCCGCAGCAGCGCAGCAGCAGCAGCAGCAGCAGCAGCAGTGCTTTCAAAAATATCCTATGAGATGACCGTGCATTGTTTTGTGTGTGTATTGGTCGTGTCTCATATCTGTGTCCTTGGGATTAAAGTGATAGGTTAAGCTTAGTTTCAGAATCAGCAGCAGCGGTGTGTACACACGAAAGCATCTTATCAGTAAGAATGGGACCGTTTTTTTTAATTTTGTTTTATTGTGGGTCGGTTTTTTTGTGGTGCATGTATTCCAAAAATGTTATGAAAGATTTTTACAATGAATGATTGTGCTCTGGTCTGGGGACTATCTGCACGCACGCATGTGTATGTTTGACAAAAGCGTCGCTGTAGCCTTCTGTATACAGAAAGGGACCACGAGCACAGCTCTATCATTGCATTTTTCATGTGCTGGTTTGCCCTGTATGATGTATTTGGTGTGAGCTGAGCATGAGTATTGTTGACCATGCATCAATATTCCATTCACATTATCCCAGCATGCCTTTATATATCGCTACTCATATCATTTTAGGGAAAAATCGGGCTGTCGTAAATTTTCATTGCATATGATTACATTGCAGCATAAATCATAGGCTGCATGCACACTCGCCGTCTGATTTTCTTTGTGCAAAACATCGTTATGCACGCAGAATGGACGGAGGGATATGAAAGGAATTCACATATCATGTGACAAAGGGATGCATGCTTTATTCTTTTTACGTAGCTACACAAATGCAATAATGATCCCATTCACTTCCTCAACATACTGAATGAGTCTGAAATGCGCTTGAAATGCCCCCTGCCTTGCCTTGCTTTCCTTGCCTGCAGCCTGAGGTAGGGGAGAGCGGTTCCACGCGAGACATGGAAGAGGTCAAAAATAATGTTAAGAAGCGCAAAGGTGATCATCATCAACATGGTGACAAAAAGCTCCAGACCGGCCAGGAAGCCACCGAGCAGGTCAAGAGGAAGCGGGGACGTCGCCGGCGGAGAAATTGCCTCCCAACCCCCCCGAGCCTCACCAGACAGCTCAACACGCTGGTGGACATGGTCATCAACTACAAAGATGGGTGAGGGAGTTTGCCCCAAAGGGTCAGTAGTATGTGTTTACCAACGATGATACTGTGATGGAACCTATATTCTTTAGTAGGGGCTGCAAACTGACGAATCGAGTCGATTAATCTAAACAATCCTTTTTTCGATGAATCGATTAATCATTTCGTCTAGAAAATGTCGTAAATAATAGCAAATGCCATCACAAGTTAGTCTCCAAAGTGATGTCTTACATTTGCTGGCTTTATCTGCGTGCAGCCAAGAAAAAATAAAGTATTCATTTTATAATGATCCTTGAACCAAACATTTGAATTTCTGAAGCATCAAGCAGCAAATATTTGGTATTTGTACTTAATAATGATAAACTTGATAAATGACCTAAACGATGAATTGATTATAAAAAATTGGATTCGATTACTTTTCTGTCGATCGACTAATCGATTGATCGACTAATCTTTGCAGCCCTATCCTTTAGACTTGAGAATATTACACACACAAAATCAGTACTATATTTGTCCTGTGTCATAGCTTTCTTTCTGCTTCCATTCCTCGTGGAAAAGGACAAAATGCATAAAGTGAAAAGAGTCAAATATTTATAACGTGGACCTACCTGTACCGTGTGTTTATAGGCTTGGTCGGCAGATCAGCAGAGGTTTTGCTCAGCTGCCCTCTAAAAAAGAAGTGCCTGAGTACTACGAGCTCATCCGGAAGCCTGTGGACTTCAGAAGGATCAAGGTAGGTGTGTAAAGGTTGTATAGTTATACTGTAGGTTATGCATAAGTACAGAGTTACAGACATTTGAAATAAGGACATTTAAATGGTATCCTAAAGCTACCTGTGATTTGCAGATCTGTAAATTCTGTATCGGAAATATTTCATTGGGTCATGGGTCACCTTTCTGGGGAGTAGGAAGTATTGTAAGAAAGAAGAAAGAATGATCACTGTACTTCTGAGGTGGTGATTTATGTAAAATGTATGATGTCACGAGTAGATTGAAGCAATCACAGACCAATACGCAAATATCTCACATTATTGGTCAGTTTATTCAAAATGCAATGTTTAATGAGCACCTGAAGTTTGTGAATTTATTTTCATTTCACGCATTGCAACACTCCAACCCCTCGAACCGAAATATATTTAAGATTAGCTTAGCAAAGATTAATACTCAATTTACCTCGACGAGTCGCAAAAGCCATCTAGTATTGACCTTCTGAACTATTTTCCACAATGGTTGATGGCAAAGATTGTGCCAGATTAATTTAATTACATTACCCTCTCAGGGCTTAGTTTTCCTAATGCGACTCGACTGACTGAACCTGGCTGGCTCGTGGCTGCATCAAATGTATCAAAATACATTTGTTGTGATATTTGTTGTGATGCACAAGTTGTGCATTATCGCAACAAATGTATGTTGACACATTATCACAACAGATGTATGTTGACACATTATCGCAACAGATGTATGTTGACACATTATCGCAACAGATGTATGTTGACACATTATCACTCAAATGTACATTGATGCACAATAAATAAAGATTTATGACAACAAATATATTTTGTCCATTATCAGAACAAAGGAATGTTGATACATTATTACAACAAATGTATGTTGTGCTGCATGTATCAAACATGCATCTGCAATATATAAACATACATTATTATTTGTAAAGGGCGGGAAAGCATCCCATGTCTACAGGACAATTAGCTTTCTACCTTTGGAATTAAGCTTTAGACTTTGTTCAACACCATATTTAACCATGCCAAGTGTTGCTCCTGTCCAGTAGGACAGTTTTGACTCCTCACTGTGACTTATTGTTGCAGTGGAGTGGTGCAGGAACGAGTCCTAAATCTGTTAGCATTATGGCACACACTTAGCATGTTGACTTCTCTCGCCTTGAAGTCAATGGGTTTTTTGAATGGGTTTTTGGTTAGATGGCTGAAATAAGGTCTGTAGTTAACACAAGCTTAAGAGATTGCCACGTTTTGGTCTACGACATTAAATACGTCAGTAAATACCCCCACTCATGAATTTTGAAGCGTTTACGTGTTTTAATAAACTTCTGGCGATTGCATTTACGCTTCAAAAATCATAAAAGTAGTGTTCATTGGTGAAGATTATCTTGCTTAACAAAACGTGTGAGTATCGTAAACTTTTGTTTGGCACAAAGCTTATTTTCTGCAATAATCCAAAATCCAATGGGAAAAACCCATTGGCTTTTTGTCGAGGGGACCCAGGGCGACGCTAACTTCCAGGTTGGCCTACAAAAATGAGTCATCCTTGCACCACTCTATAGGAGGAAAACAGCTTATTTTGTGATAGAACTTGGCACTACAAAATAAGAGCCTCAATCACAATCACTGTTTGGTGCTTTATTACCCCATTTATTATTAGGAACAAGTCAATTCTAGTTGGGGCATGGTGATTTCCTTTTATACATACATTCTGTACAGTAAAATAGAGGGCTTCTTAACATTTGACCAGATATTGCATACTTGCCAAATTAATGTATTAAAAATGTTATCATTTGAATGCAATGCCTTATCTTAGACAATAATATGATGGTGTTGCTTCGTAGGAACGGGTGCGTAATCATAAGTACCGCAGTGTGGGGGACCTGGAAAAGGATATCATCCTCTTGTGTCAAAACGCTCAGACCTTCAACCTGGAGGGATCTCAGGTGAACCTTAAGAAACTTTACCTTAAAGTGTAAGTGAACGCCGGTTTTCAACTCGAATTTGAACACTAAGATTTTAAAAAAATGCGTTTTTGCCTGAGAGATCTAGGAAGCAGGTGTTATCCCCATGGTTACGACCCACGCTAACGTTTTGATACTTTTTTTGTAAGCTAGCACCGTCGTTGTGTATGAACATTATAATGAGCAATGTTATATATGAAATGCACCACACACCTTGGGATTATACTCTAAGTGTCCGAGGAAGCTTAACCCTCTCTCTCTGACGCGGCCATCAACATCAGCCGCTGCCAGACGGAGCTCCACTCATCCACACACACTGTGGCGTTAGCGTTACCATCTTGTTGTTTCCCTTCGTTGTGACTTCGAAGTGCCTCCGAAACGTCATGAAAGGAACGCAAAAGGAACACGACTTAAGTCCGCAAAACGTTCACAAACTGGTTGGCAGAGACTGGCAAAAATATAGGATTTTACATACTATCTTAACATATAAGACACATTACCACAATTTAAAACTAAAAATACGATTTTGGGTTCACTGCCCCTTTAACTTACCCTACCTGACATTGAATAGATTGCTTTTAATGTTACAGTGTACTCTACCCTGACAATATAAAGAAATTGATGGGCACGTGTGTGTGTGTGTGTTGTGTGTGCTTGCATGTGTGGTGGTGTGTGTCTGTATGTCTCGCTGTGCTTGCATGTGGTTGTTGTGTGTGCACTGCTTGCATGTGTGTGTGTGTGTGAGTGTGCTGTGTGTGCAAGCATCTGTCGTTTCTTGTGTTTGTCCCTTTTTTTTGTCATTCTCTCATCAAGACCTATGAAGATTCGATCGTATTAAGTCTGTGTTTGAGGTGCCAGACAGGAATAGTGACAGACGAAGAGGAGGCAAGAGACGGCCGTCACCGGCAAGCCCCTGGTGACAGCGGCGAGTCCGAGTGGAAGGTCTCTTCGTTCCCTTCAACGTGTAAGTGGCGACTGCATAGGCATAACGCCACAACATCAGATTGTCACTACCACCTCAATTTTAAAGGCACAAAATGTAAAATTGAACAGATCATAAAATGTATGAAATACAAAGTAACACAACTGACACCTGAGCTAAGGCACCACAAACACTGCTGAGACGGAGGGTGGCAATGGTTCTCTTCGCACTGGGCTTTATATAGCAGTTGTCCCATCCTGCCCCAAGCAATTAACAAAATTACACACAACAGTGACCAGCTAACAAAACAACACTCACAGAAATGACAGACAAAATGACAGGACAGAGGGATTAACTGAAATGATAACAAAACATGTTAGAACAAAACCCAACCAACAGGACAGATAACATGTAAGACCAACATCTTTCACCCTCAGTGCCTTTTATACTCTGTTTTAGATGGCTGTTTTGATTTATACATTAACATTTGTTGTGAAACTGTTCCATGTTCCACACTTCACACTCACCGATTTTATCCTGATTTTTCCCTCGCCCAACAATTTTTGAAATGGCAGACAGAGAGCCCCAGCTCTTTGCTATTCTAGCCACTGTTTTTTGCTATTAAATCTTCTGACTATAACGTATTTTTAATAATCTGCTAATGCCTTCTACGTTATGGTTGCTTGCCATGTCCAAGACAATTTCAATGTCAAGAATTGACCCCTGTGTTGTATACTGCACATATTTAACCCAGTTA
Source organism: Merluccius polli (assembly GCA_030340625.1). Taxonomy (NCBI): domain Eukaryota; kingdom Metazoa; phylum Chordata; class Actinopteri; order Gadiformes; family Merlucciidae; genus Merluccius; species Merluccius polli. The sequence goes on along the minus strand of JAOPHQ010001541.1, from coordinate 42,386 downwards.
AGGTATTCGTTTTTCTACGGTTGACGGCTGAAGTGATCTTGCTCTCGTAGCAAGACGTCCCAAGTAGCAGCCGTCCGGGGTTATAAGGTAGCAGTTCGTCCTGGTTCAGTGCCGTCTCGACTCGACTGAGTCCGATTCAATCACATCTCGTTCACTCATATATACAGTTCCGATGGAGAACGGTTGATCTCGTTCAGTGAGTAGCTGCCCAGGCTCGAGTCGGAGTTCTCCGCACGCTCCTCTTCCTGTTCCTGCTTTTTGGAGCAACTGTTCTGACCACAGCAGCAGGCAGCCAGGCAGCGTGCCAGTACCTTACAATAACAGGCCTCAGACAGCGCGAGTGGGCGTGGGCAGCAGCATGAGTTGGGGAAGTGGGACTCAGGGATTACCTGAGCACTTGGACATTTGACTTAAACGTAGTTTGCAGACCAGAACAAACTCGACCGGGGGGGTTCCTCCTTGTGCAAGGTACCGTTTCCAGCTGTTTGGGGGCCCTATGCGAGAACAGATTTGGGGCCCCTATTTTGTCACGGCCGACCGGTAAGGGGGTGGGGGGTGCGTGCCGCGATCATAACCCACCCCGGACCTAGGGCGATGGGGGGGGGGGGGGGGGGGTGCGTTGCGGTCATAACCCCACTCCCGGACCTAGGGCCGACAGGGGGGGGGGGGGGGGTTTGCGGGGCCCCCTGGTGGCGGCGGGGCCCCCCTATGCAGCCGCATAGTCCGATATAGCTAGAAACGGCCCTGTCCTTGTGAAACATCTTGTAATGTGTGACCCCATGACGCCGATCGCTCACGTAGTGTGGAACCCACAACGACTTCAAGAGACCCGCTTACAAGACAGACAGGCGTGTAATGTGTGCAGTATCCGTGTGCAGTGATCTGATGACTTTGAAAGGGGTGTAGTGTGTAGGGGGATAGTAACACATACCTGCTCCATACTGACCTGTAACTGAATTAATTGTAAGCTCGCGTTCTGGTTTAAAAAGCGTCTTCTAAAATGACTAAACGATAATAATGGTCATCGTTTGTTTCTACTCAAAGTCAAAGCATCATTGATTCCACTGAAGACAGGGAATACGGAGGAAACAGGAAGAAGAAGCACAGCGAAGAGGCTCCACCGTGCATCTCAGCAGCCGAGACGACCAAGAGGACAACACCACAAACCATGAAAGTGGAACTTGAGGATCCTTCCATATATATATATATATATATATATATATATATATATATATATATATATAATATATATATACTATATATATATATATCCACCTACCTATAAGCATATATTCTCATTTTGCTAAAGCCATTTACTTTTCTGTTCCATTGGTTTCTATTTGAGATCCGACCTCAACCTTTGTGTTCAGTTATAGCAAAAAAGGTAATTCTACCTACACAAGGAAACAATATATTTCATCACTACAATGTATTCAAGCTGAAAAAAAAACATGCTGTTTTTTGGTATTCATTTACATTGTTGTTAATTACTCTTCATTGCTTTGGTAAATATATTGTCTGAAACATTTTCAGACTTCAGTTCTGTGTCTTGGAGCATGATGATTTCACTCCTTTAAAGCTCTTTGTAAAACTAAAGCTCTTTGTAAAACTAAAGCTCTTTGTAAAGCTAAAGCTCTTTGTACCTGATTGAGAACATTGTTGATTGGTTGAGGTTATTGAGGTCAGTGAGGTCATCAATGGGGAGCCAAAGATGATGATGAACGCTTTTAAAAAGAAAATTCAAAGAGATACATGCTTGGAAACCCTGAAATCGTTTCTTTCCTATACCTGCTTGGGGTAGTTATACAAAATGGTAATACAACTTCAAAGTATTTGCTATATAATAACATGTTTTTTTATGTTAAGTCCAAGCTAACAAGGACGCTAGCTAACAAGAAAAACATAATTATTGATGCAGACAACCTCAGGCATATGCAACATGTAAATGGATTAATATCTTTGCAAAGCCCTCCTGTTATGATTTGTAATTGAACTACCAGAAATGACTCAGTAAAGACGATGTAACTTTCAATCAGTTCATGTTCAACGTTATTGTCTCAGATAAATAAATTTGCGTTTGAAGTTTGTGTTAGCTAACTGATGTGTGGTTTGTGGGTACTTATTTATAATAAAATGTACATTCATTTTGTGTTGATAATTTTGTTTTCCTTATCTAGCTGATAGTACTGACAACCCTTAAATAACATTTGACAATTGAAAAAGTTTGGACAAAATGAGTTGCCAAAATTGGCAAGTAATAGTAATACTAATTGGTAATAATTAGCAATAATACTAATTAAATATTCATGTTTTAAATTAAACAAAAAGTGAAATTTTGAACTCTCCAAGCCACAGTATCTTCACACAGAATGGAGAACTGAAAATTTCCCCATCAACAGCCAGCAAATACAGCTCTTTGGTGGACATTAACACATCCGGCCCCGGGGGGTAAAACAGCTAAAACAACCTGGGAACTTAAATGGCTCTGGGAACCCAAAGGCTAACAATGTCTTAAATGACCAAATCTGTAAAAATGTCATGTAATCCTAATGGAAGAGGGAGCAGGAGGAATTGCTTAGAGCTAATGGTGTTTGGATATGAGTGGTTCTATGGGGTATTTTCCTAATGTGGACAGATGGTTCATTTGCTCCTAATGCTCTTTAGTTATATAGAGTCAATAAATTGTGTTTTCTTTACAAATAAGTGCATTTTTTACTCAATTCGGATTATTTGAAACCACTGCCAGCTAAACTGGAAAATGTTTCATTTTTGCTACCAATATTATTATTTTTATACGATGTGGGTACAAAAATACAATTTATGATGATCTGGGTTTGTATAATATAGCACACAGTTATCTAACATCTCTGGATTTGTGGTTAATTTTATTATACATTATAATTGCCACGGAAATTCTTGTTTGTTCACTGCACTTCCCGTCCTAATTACAGGTGATTTAGTCATACTGTAATACTACACCATGAATACATTCTTTCCAGGGTTTTCCCACCGCCCACAACCCCTGTGATCTACAGGTACATACCACAGAAGACTCATCAATATTTTGTTTAAATTATTTTATTTTATTATTTTATAATTTTATCATCATCTATCTGATGATCATAACTTAAATAAAGTCTACAATCATTACACAGTAACAGACAGTAACTAAACTGAAATACTACATCATCATCATAGCCTTCTTACCTGGTCTGCTCCTTATATGTACCAGGGCACAGGTAGACTAGACTTATCTTCACTAGTCTAGTCTACTACCTGTGCCCTGGTAAAGGACCAGACCCATAATTAGTGTTATGAGGGACACGTGTTTGTCCTATGATGACACCTCTGTTAAAAGGGTCTGTTAGTCCTCATGGGCATCATATCACTCACCGGCCACTTTATTAGGTACACCTGTCCAACTGCTCGTTAACGCAAATTTCTAATCAGCCAATCACATGGCAGCAACTCAATGCATTTAGGCATGTAGACATGGTCAGGACGATCTGCTGCAGTTCAAACCGAGCATCAGAATGGGGAAGAAAGGTGATTTAAGTGACTTTGAACGTGGCATGGTTGTTGGTGCCAGACGGGCTGGTCTGAGTATTTCAGAGACTGCTGATCTACTGGGATTTTCACGCACAACCATCTCTAGGGTTTACAGAGAATGGTCCGAAAAAGAGAAAATGTGTGCGGCAGTTCTGTGGGCGCAAATGCCTTGTTGATGCTAGAGGTCAGAGGAGAATGGCCAGACTGGTTCGAGCTGATAGAAAGGCAACTGTAACTCAAATAACCACTCGTTACAACAGAGGTATGCAGAAGAGCATCTCTGAACGCACAACATGTCGAACCTTGAGGCGGATGGGCTACAGCAGCAGAAGACCACACCGGGTGCCACTCCTGTCAGCTAAGAACAGGAAACTGAGGCTACAATTCGCACAGGCTCACCAAAATTGGACAATCGAAGATTGGAAAAACGTTGCCTGGTCTGATGAGTCTCGATTTCTGCTGCGACATTCGGATGGTAGGGTCAGAATTTGGCGTCAACAACATGAAAGCATGGATCCATCCTGCCTTGTATCAACAGTTCAGGCTGGTGGTGGTGGTGTAATGGTGTGGGGGATATTTTCCTGGCACACTTTGGGCTTATTAGTACCAATTGAGCATCGTGTCAAAGCCACAGACTACCTGAGTATTGTTGCTGACCATGTCCATCCCTTTATGACCACAGTGTACCCATCTTCTGATGGCTACTTCCAGCAGGATAACGCGCCATGTCATAAAGCGCGAATCATCTCAGACTGGTTTCTTGAACATGACAATGAGTTCACTGTACTCAAATGGCCTCCACAGTCACCAGATCTCAATCCAATAGAGCACCTTTGGGATGTGGTGGAACGGGAGATTCGCATCATGGATGTGCAGCCGACAAATCTGCAGCAACTGCGTGATGCTATCATGTCAATATGGACCAAACTCTCTGAGGAATGTTTCCAGTACCTTGTTGAATCTGTGCCACAAAGGATTAAGGCAGTTCTGAAGGCAAAAGGGGGTCCAACCCGGGTACTAGCAAGGTGTACCTAATAAAGTGGCCGGTGAGTGTATATAAAGCTACTATCTAAATACTTAGATCTCATTTATATAGATTTATATATGTATGTAGAAACACATGGTAAAAATGACCAACATCGAGTAATACAGAATGCACAATCACATCCAAAAGGCCAATGTTACAATTCCAAATGCCAATTGTTATAAATATGAATCACCAACCAACTGCTTTTTTTGGGGTGGATACAGTGTTACAGTGATACTGTCTAAATCACAGTTTGGCACACACTATTTGTACAAAGCAACCGATTAGCAAACATTAATATTGATTTTGATTAAAAAAAATGTAAAATAGGGATATATTTTGGATTGGGTTTCTTATTTACATCAAAAGAAGCTTTCAACCATAACTATTTTAACACTTTATAATAATAACATGTTTGTAAATACTTGATAATAGTAATTTTGTAACCACATATAGTAGTCCCCAGACAGAAACTGTTGGACATATGGCAGAAAGTGACGGTCCAGATTTGTTCATACGTTTTAACGAATGAGTGAACCAACTAGCAAGTATGCAATTTGTCTTCAAATGTTTCTTTCTCTGTTCCTTGAAGTTGAATATTCATGATGGCAAACTTTGCATATTGTGTAGGGCTACATGACACTTATAAAGAATAGCCTATGAATGCTTTGAGTGTGCTAGACTTCACAATTGGTTGTTTACCCGATGAAGAGCCGAATGAATAGTAAAGATGGCAGCAGAAAAGGTATGCGAATGAATGTACAAAACAGACTTAAACTTGAGAGACCTTGACCGACCCTTCAATGACCAGATCATGTTCATTTAAATCACTGCTAACAGACACACATCTGTCTTCCTGACTGGAGCATTTTCCTTCCTCCTCCACCACTTCCACCTCTCCGCCAGGCCGAGACGCTGACCCTCCCAAGGCAGGGGGGAGCTGCTGGTTAGCGTTCCCTTTGAGCCGAAGGGAGATGGTCCTCTGGCGCTCGATGACCACGGAGCACAGCTGGAATTTAAAGGCCGCCTGGAAACCTCTGTGGAAGTTCTCGTTGAAGAAGCCGTAGATGATGGGGTTGACGCTGCTGTTGAAAAAGGCCAACCAGTGGGACAGCGGGTACACGTAGATGTTGATGACGCGGTGCTGGCGCTCCGTGAGGCTGGCGTAGTCGCTGAGCATCATCAGAGTCCACAGGGGAAGCCACGACACGACGAAGAGCAGCGCCACCACCAGCAGCATCTTGATGGCCCTCTTCTTCCTCCTGGAGACGGTGTGGCGGCCGGTGCCCCCGGTCCCCCCGCTGCTGCTGTCCCTGGAGGGGGGCAGGGTGGTCTTGAAAAGGGTGAGGCCAATGCGGGCGTACATGACGACGATGAGCATGAGCGGGGCGAGGAAGATGTTGGCGAACAGGACCGTGGTGTAGACCTTGCGCATCTGCTGGGTGGGCCAGTTTTCACGGCACCAGTAGAAGGGGCGGGAGACGTCGTTGTCGTTGTCGTTGTTGCGTCCCGGTCGTATGCGGACACTGTGCTCCTTGGTCACCTGAAGCATGAGGCCAGAGGGACACATGATGGAGATAGCCAGGACCCAGATGATGGCGATGATCAGCTTGGAGTTGGCGATGGTGATCTTCTGCTTGAAGGGGTAAACGATGCACCGGAATCTGAGGGGGTGGCGGGAAAAAAAACCAAGAGAACAAATTTGAATTGAATTTTGTCTTGATTGGTCCAATCCCTTTGGGATACTGACCAATCCCATTGGCAGATTTTGATTGGAGACTTCTGATTGGTTGATTGATCACACTGTCCGTCTGTAGTAGTTTTCCATTCGTGCCCTTGATAGTGCGGAAACAACCAACCCTTACACAGTGTCTTCTTGAGGTATTCTGAATGCCACGCCCAAACAAACACATGACACTTAAGCAATGAACCATTGCACAACTACCATTCACTACAATACTGACGGAAAACACCTCTCACCTGTCAACGGCTATTGCCACTAAAGTGAAAACTGATGCCGATACTGATATCCCTTGGACCATTCCACTGAGCTTACACACAATGCTCCCAAATGGCCAACCTGTGAGAAACAAACAATCAAGATAATTCCCCATGGTTCTTGATGGGGGACGTTTTTTTTCTGTTCCAACAAAGCATGATTTTACGAGCATGCACCAATTATGTTTTACGTAATAGCAAATATTTATCGTTTTGAATTTCTTCGAATAATAATGGGAATAAAGTAACCATAAAGGTTTCTGGATGCATGCATTGGGTATATCATTGGGTAACATTCATTCAAGAATATTCTCATACTCATCTCTGTAACATGTTTCAGTCAGATTGAAGTGTGACTGATTGAAGTGTGACATAACACTAAACGTTATGCCCTTCTAACCTGTGATGATGTTGTCGATGAGCGTGGTGGGCATGCAAAAGATGCCCACCAGCATGTCGCTGATGGCCAGGTTGAGGATGAAGATGTTGGTGACGGTGCGCATGTTCCTGCTGCGCAGCACGATGAAGCACACGATCCCGTTCCCCACCATGCACACCAGGAAGATGAGCAGGTATGACGCGGTGAAGACGGCGGCGATGGAGGGCTTGTGTAAGAAGAAGTCCACGTAGGTGATGTTGGGAGAGGCCGTCGGCGCGTGGGGGCCTCGCTGCGCCGCCGGAGGGTCGGCGGCGCGGCCCGGCGAGGTGGAGCTGTTTGGACCCGCGCTCTCAGTCATTTTGACGGCATCTTGGTAGGAAGGAAGGAAGGAAGGAAGGAAGAAAGAAAGAAAGAAAGAAAGAAAGAAAGAAAGAAAGAAAGAAAGAAAAGAAAGAAAGAAAGAAAGAAAGAAAGAAAGAAAGAAAGAAAGAAAGAAAGAAAGAAAGAAAGAAAGAAAACAAGAAAACAAGAAAATAAGAAAACAAAAAGGAAAGTAATATTAATATTGTATGTTTAGCAAAAAGTCTAAATCTTGGTAGAAATGGTTGGCAACATTGCAAGTTCTAGTAATCAATAGCTGATACATCACTCTGGTGACGAGAAAGAAACATCATGTCCAATACAGTGATAAATAATTGTTAAATAAACATAGTTTTGGATTAAACAATAATCATACTTAAAAAGGATTCAAATTTGAAAAAATACAGAAGTTTGTATGTTTCAATCTATCTAAACAAAATACTATCCTTAGATATAACTGTATAGGCTAATTGTACACAGATGTAAAATAAACTTTGACTAGACTACTTCCCTATTAAGTCCTTACCTGGAAACAGAGGGATAAGGCTGTAAAGATGTTTCATGTTTGCTATTTCAGATCCCAAGTATTTTCAGATCCCGAAAAGAAAACGATCAACATTCAGTTAGAAAACCTCACAGCGTCCAGTACATGACAGGTCCCAGTTAAATGGACAGAAACCTCAGCATGAAGAACATCTGGCAGCAGCAGCAGCAGCAGCTTAAGCATTCCAGCTAATCCTACTTTCCATACATCTGGGAATATCAGTAGCCTCCATTAACGCACATGAACTTTGGGGATTGGCTAAAGCAGATATGTAGCCCGCCAAAATCCCCTTGTGCTTCTATTGACAGTCAGCATAATATAACCGCCTTGTCTTTAGCATCTTGTCAGGGCCGGACCTGGGCATAGGGCGTATAGGCCGTCACCTAGGGCGCCCACCATCCATAGGCGGTGCCAAGCCAAGGAAAAAAAAAATATATATATTATATATTGATATAAATATATATAAATATGATACATATGAATCTGTGGGTCTTTTACTGTGATACTGTTTGGCCCATGCTGGATGTATTATGAGCTGTACACAAGCTTCTGCGCTTTAATTCTAATTTTATTATTGTTGCACTTATGTTGGTGTAAGGAGCCAAAAAGGCAAGGGCCGGCCCTGCATCTTGTAATTAACTGGTAAGTGTTTCTTTGTTCAAGTACTGAGTGTTGAAGTCCTTATTCTTGTGTGCTTTACTGTAGTCTATAAAGGTGATGATTAGACCCAAATAGGCTGTATAGCCGTGGGTCTTGGCGCCATTTGCTAACACACTTATTTTCAGGTAGAGCAATTTCGTTTTTTGGATATTAATATTTTGTACGTTTTTCAGACCAAAAAAAAGCGTTTGTCTGGCTTTCTCAAGTTAAATGTATAATTTCACGACCAAGAAAATACATATGCTATAAATCTCCCTGGGTTGCCAACATGATTTCAGCCTACTTATCACACCCTCTTTTATAAACACATCCTTGGATCAGATGTGCTGCTTCGATATTCATAGAAATAAAATAAAACTGACTTTACAGTCTTATCCAGGTTGTCTGGTCGCTCTGGCGCCATCTGCTGGCTGTTAGAGGCTCCTGTGTGGTCCAGTATGTCGTTTATTTACATTGACAGGAATATGAGATTCAACAACTTTCATGTCATCGAGTATCTCCTTAATATATACATGTGTGCGTGTCATTTCACTATTGCTCTGGTTCCTTTATCACAGATTGGGCCCTGTGTGTTTTGTGCATGCCTTGGTAACCATGTTTCTTCTGCCTGACCTCTGATACCGCCAGCTTCCAGATCAGAGAGAACGCTAATTACCACAGATTTATTTTATAATGTAATCCTTTGGAAATAATGAAAAGACAAGACTCTCACAGTAAGATGTTAAATCTAATTATGGCCGAATTAACGTCTGATCATGGAAAATATGCCGCAGGTCACGCTTCTTAAGTTTATTGGAGATGACCCAACTAATAGTGTCCAAAGGGTCTTGAATGTTTCATGAAATAGCAAGGAGTTCTGTTTGAATTAAATGTTCGATCCAATTCCAGTCTAAACTTCTGACTAAATCTCCTGTAACCGTTATATATTAAACTCCAATTTCTAATCCAGTAAACAATGCAATGTAAAATTTGCAATGAACAATTTACATCAACTTTTTTATTGCTTTGATACGTTTATTGATCTCATTTTGTAAAAAAAACACACAAATTCTACTGCATAAAACACTCTCACCCCAGCATTCACATCTGCCTTCTTTCTGCACACTTGTGATAACGTGTGATTTATGTGTAGCAAATAACACAAATTTACATTCATTGTTGAAACCTAGATATGTTTTGAAAAATAATCAGGATATACAGACTGGTAATCTAAAACAAAACAATGTGACAGTCTCACATGCTTCAGGTTTGTGTAGAAAAGCTACTTAAATACCTGGGAATTGTCCTTCACCTTATAAATAACTGCATCCATTAGAATTACGTCCACATTAAATAAAAATTATTCATTAGCACACACAAAAATGATGAACCAAAAACCTTGTGATTGTGCATGTTCTTAAATTATAATAAATCTTAATCTAAAATCAAGTGATTGAGATGAATTTATAGGTAGACATGATGTGTATAGACATGCAAGAACTTAGATGTGAAATATGAATCATATCGAATGTAATCTCTGGCAATGATAGATTAAAGAAATAAGATGTTATAGACATATTTGATCATGTCGTTGAAAAACAACCGAGCAAAATTAAAAAAAAAAAATCTCTCATGAAAAGCTTAAACCTATACACATTTTAAGGAAAACCTCAATGTTTGCAACATTTAACATTCAGATTTGAGATCAAGAAATGCATAGTTTGAAATTATTTGGCCTGAGAAAATTAAAAGAATCGCCAAAATTGAGAGATAGAGATGGAGGTGATTAAAATAACTGACCATAACAAATATGATAGAACTCTTTGGTAGTGCTATAGATTATTGTACAAAAAAGTAACATTTGTCAAATTTAAAGCTTCAATCCCAAATAAAGACAGCCTAACTAGAATTTCAGTTTAAGATTTCTGCAGATGTGTACACCGTTGTTGCGTCATTAAAAAGCACCAAACCTGTAGCACTATTAATAGAGCAAACAAGACTAAATGTAGTCGAGTTAAAGGAGCCAATGCCACACCAATTCCGAAAATAGATTTGATCACAAATTGCACATCGTCATTTCTTTCAGTGTGTCACGCCTGGCACCTACATAGAAGCTAGAGGTAGAACTAAATATATAAAACAGATCTCCCTTTAACAGGGAAAGTGCATCTGAAGAGATACAAACTGCGCTTACGCATTAGCAAATTGCATGCTCAAGTCAGACTTTAGGTGGATTTTAGCAAGTTAGAATACAGGTCATGGCGTTAACTCCTTGATGTGTTTGTATAGAGAGACCGAAGGTAAAAACAATATAGTTTAATCTTGATTGCAAAAAAATATATACATCTGCAACTTTACAGCATTAAAAATCAGGGTGCATTGCACATTTTATACTCATTGTGTTTGTACATAGCTGCAGATTTGAGGAGATGTTTTATTAATAAATAACATCTCGTGAAAAAATATAATAGAACACAGCTTACAGCTTAACTGGGAGCATGGATAATAAACATGTTTTACATGTAAATACAAAAACTGATCCTATATATTTCCCGTTAACAGCTATGACCTTAGAACCGTGATCCTTTAAATACAGCCACGTCTTAATGTTTGTAGCAAAATATTCTAACAGTACAGATCAAAACCGGCAACGAGTATAAAAAAATGATGCAATAAGACACGATACAATCCTAAAAATTAAAAAAAATGTGAATACAGAGAACCCGATTTTGTTTCGTTGCATTTTTTTTACAAAATACAAATCAGAGAGATTGGAAAAGAAGAAACACTACACGGGTATAAACATAAAATTAAAACCTTTCGCAAGGATGTCACTTTGGTCTGAACAGTCATAGTCCATATGTCACATTATCATCTTCTGAAATATCTGAAATATATGTTTTTCAGATTTACCTTAAATAAACAAAAACGGCTTGGTTGGGGTGCCTTCTAATTAAACGATGCCTTTAAATAAGAAACCTCCGAGGCGCCGTTTGTCGAACGTACGAGGCAATCCCCGCATTCTCCTACACCCTGGCGATCCAGTGACACATACAGTACCGCCACCACACGCTTCACGTTGTCATACTTGCATACAATGGATTTCCTTATTTATGTATTTTTTAAACACCTCGTCCCCCTTCGGCAGAGGTGTGATGATGAAGGGTCGGGGTCTGGTTGAGTAGGTTAGTGGTGCTGGGTTTTTCTTTTTGCAGGGGTGCTTCCTCTGTTTTCTGAGTGATTCAGGATGGATCGGTTTACAGGGTCGTTTCACAGCCGGGCACTTTCTTCCTCCAGTAGAAGCCGTTGCTCTCTGGGTCCAGCTCTATTCGAATCTGAGGCACTGATTTCTGATAAGGATCCCTGTCTAGACTAGAAGGAAAAAGTATTCAGGGTTTTAAAAACGGTCCTTAATCCCAGAAACGGTATAGCTTGCCTGATGACCAATTCATACGCATCTGGCGTTTCTTTCAAGAAATGCAACATGCAGGCCACGCATTAGGGACTCACCGTCGCAGACACGATACGAATATTGATTAATAATGTAATTGTGTCATGATATCACTCACATTTTTGCATATAAACACAACGGCACGGGACAAAGTTTAATAATTTAGGCAATTTCCATGCTACAGATATCACATTTTGGCCAATACCGGTGTGTATTGATAGTCCAGCAGGCAATGCGGGGAAGGGAACCGTGTTACTTACTCTGCCAGTGTAAGTGTGTCAAAGTAGGGCTCAGCATGCTGAATGCGGGTCAAGGAAAGCCTTGGATGAATCTCCTGAGGACGGAGAATGGATGGGTGGCTTTTAATGTTTAACCCCCACAAGACACCGATATCTCCCATGAAGCACACCACAATTGGTCATTGTTTCACTCCAGAGACAATGCATCCAAAACATGGCAAAAAGGAAAAAAATCACACGTGTTAAGGAAGTAAGAACATATTTTTGTTAGACTGTTATTTGCACAAGGATTAGGTCAGGGTTCAAGACTTTCATGAGGAAGCAAAACGAGACGGGCGACCGGTTGTGTTTATGTGTCGAAATCCTCTCATGCAAGGGAAGGGTGGAGAATTCTCAAGAAGAAGAAGGAGGAGGAAGAAGATTGTTTTTTATTTTGTTTGCGACAATGTTTCGTGTTCGAATTAAAAAGGACAAAAGGTTACCCAACACGATCTCTGTCTGCAGAGGTGGCGGAGAGAGGGCTGTACTGGTACTCACTATCAAACTTAGTCCCCAACATCGGCTCCTGCTCCATAGTATCCATAGAGATTTTTATACTGGGGATATGTTCGTGGGACGGATATTCGGACTGTGGGGGGGGGGGGGGGGGGTTGGTGGAGAAATGGATCAACATATTAAAAACGGAAAAATAAATTAAGTACATGGAGGCTGGCCATAGTCATGTGATGAACAGATAACGATAATTAAGTGGATACCCTTCTCTTAGAAGTGCATGACACAGGCAAACCAAAAAAACGGGTAGAAAACAGTCAACTTACAAACTCAATGTCACTGTCGATGCTGCCCTTCTTTTTGTTCTTCTTTTTCTTCTCGTCCTCCTTCTTCTTCTTGTCCTTCTCTGGGATGACGTCGTCTAGGTAGCTCAGGTCGTGCTGGGAGAAGAGGTAGTCCATGGCCTTGCGAACCGCCACCAGTGCCAAAATCTGTTCCAAAATCATTCAAATCAGTCATGGCATTGTATATACACTATGACTGCAAGACGTTGGGGTGTGTTTGACTCCCAGTCGAAAGGTTCTGGGTTTGATCCCCGATATCTACATAAGTGTATTTCTGGCCAGTCTATACTGTGTTGATTTGTAACCTTTTGTAGACATTGTTTTTGACATTTTTTACAGTTTACCGTTACATTTACAGTGTTGTGTTCGCTCTTAATAGCCAACTTACACCCTTACCGATCCCTGACTCCAGCAATACGATTGGTCAAAAAACACATTTTGAAAAATCCCCCCCGTTCATCCAGATTTCAGTTTGTCTGCCATCTGACTTGAGATTTATTAATCCAAAGTCTTGATTTGTGAGACTCGCCCCTTTAAGTCACGCCACGCTACACTTCGCCATTCATTGCAACTGCATGGCAAGTGACTTTGGACATGAGGAACGCACCATGATGGGGAAGATGATGGCGGCCACGGTAGACTTGAGGATCCAGAGGAGGGCCAGGCAGAGGACTTGGATGAAGGTGAAGAGGTGGATGCGCCGCTGGGGGACGTGACGCAGGTAGATCAGGTCTGGCTGGTGCTTGGCAGGCATGAGCAGAAGCTGCAGACGGTCCATGAACTAACAAAAAGGCACACGGGGGGGGGGGGGGGGGGGGGGGGGCAGGTTAAGTAAAAATAGAAACGTTGCATTTGTTGTGTAAGGGATAATGTACAGCGAGCCGGTCATTATTTCGCAATAATGACCGGCTCGCTGTACATTATCCAACTACATGGCTACATACTAAAGAAATCCAAAATGTAACAAAAATATAACAAAAAATTGATTTTATTGATTCTGCAAAATAATGAAAAAGATTCTACAGTTGGAAATGGCGTCTGTTATTCATATAGCAGCGGTCTGCTATTCAGGAATAACAGACCGTAGGATGTAATAAATACATTTAGCTTGTTGTCCATATGGTTTGGTTGTTCTTAGGTGAAGGAATTAAATGTTACGGGCGGCCCACCTGGACTCCGTTGAGCGATGCCACGCCCATGTAGAGAAACACGCCGTACAGCACCGGCATGGGGATGAACTGCAACACACCACACCAAATCAAACTTCACTAACCTTTGCTTAGGAAAATGACATGACCTACATTATTGTACAGACATGCTATGGGCCTGTGGGTTGAGAAGACTGCTTATGGTGAGGACAACGTGTGCTTGGAGTGGAAGAGTCAATGACTTGAGGTTTGGAGGAAGGAGCTTCCAGTGTCTCACATTGTGACGTTCATGATGAGCGCACTCCCGTGTTCATAATAAACAACATGAATTGATTGCGTTTGGTCTTTGTTGGTTATTGGCAAATGACTGAACAACACTTTAGTACCCAGAACACTCAGTCCGCTCTTAAAGTCGGAAAGGAGGGAAAAAAAAGATTGAAAAAAAAAAAGATACAACTGATAAAAGTCCAAAATGTTTCTCTTTTTGTGTTATCGTTTAACGTACAGCTACAAAACTCAAGAAGATGATCCTTATGGGAACGTTACGATCCAGCGGCCAGCGCCACTGCTGATATTGTCGTGTGGCCACTAGAGGGAACCCCCTCCCAACAGCCGGGTGTCAGCAAGTTCACATTTTGAGAGCGGGATGGGTAGTGGAAAACTGAGAGACTACTAGGCTGCAACCTGATCTTCAGCCAGGAAGAGCACATGTACCACACATACCACACAACATTATCCCCGACCATCGGAATAATCCTTAATTGGATGAAGACGAGATAAAATAAAACGGGTTGTCAATTAATACAATGAAACAGCTGGACAGTAATCCACGTTGCCCATGGTTACCATTAGAATAAGTGTCTCTATAATACCAACCTTGAGGATAGGCGCCATGAAGACGGACAGTCCGGTTAGGATGAACACAAAGATGCCTGTGACTCTTTGCTCCCTAAAAGGAGGCGCACAGGAGGTAGGGAGTTAAAAAAAAAAAAAAAAATCTCATTTATATTTTTCATACATACATACATACATACATACATACATACATACATACATACATAGGTGATGAATACGTTATACAGTAGAAGACTATGAACAAGAGCAGCAAAAGCAAAGGTAGTGCAAATATGGTATATATACACACCATATTTGCCACACACACACACACACACACAATTAACATGAACAACAGATAAAAGGGAACCATTCATTGGGCCACAAAAGCCGCTCACCTGACTCCCAGGAACTTGGGCATCTCCCCAGGGGCCGAGGTCTTCGTCTCCATTTTCAGGGAGTCGATGTGGGCGATGGATATGACGGTGGCCGCCACGTACCACGGCAGGCCCATGAATGAGCAGATGATGATCAGCACAGCCACCCAGAAGAGGTCCAGGTGATAGCCGGCCCCTTTCTGCATGTAAGGAAATACAGAACATTTATAACGCAGATCATTAAAAACATTTCGGTGTTTGTCAGGAATCAAACTGTCATGTGTAATACTGCGCCGCCGCCCCTGCTAAGAACTCATCAGACTCTCTAAGATGCTTTGGATCTGTAGACATGTGTTACATGGAGTGGGGCTCTACTGGAAACGACCTGAAAAATGTGATACGGCTGCCTATTAATCTCGGATCCAGAAGAGGACTGATCACTAAAACGATAGCGTTTTCTTCCCATCGTCGGTATCCCTCCTTGGCCAACAGCAAACACAACCTCTGCCAGCACCGGTAAACGAAACTTTTCCTGTAGCCGGTGGGAATACAAGCTAAAAACATCCTGTCCGGACACCAATGTCCTGAGACAAAGTGTCTGTAAAGGTTTAAAAATCATACCTGTGTCGTAGACTGGCCACTGTATAAATACATTGGTTAAAAACGTCTTCCAAAACCTCCATCTTGCCACTTGCGAATGAGTTTATATTTACTTAACAAAACAGGAAACACTCTGTAACTCCGCCCCTCGTACTTTCTGCTTTCCGGCCGAGGAGCCGTGTAGTTCCCCCCCCCCGAAGTTTGGCTATAGTGTTGTCGAACTAAATTATATTAAATCATACACTAAATACACTACAGTTAACGACAGTATAACCATAACCAGAAGACCTGAACAGTGTGTGTTTACTTCTTCCACACACACACACACACACACACACACACACACACACACACACACACACACACACACACACACACACACACACACACACACACACACACACACACACACACACACACACACACACACACACACACACACACCTTGAGTTTGTGTTCCTTCCTGTTGACGATGACGGCGGTGATCTGCTGGTCCATGAAGATCAGGATGGTGACCAGCAGGGCGGGGAGTGCCGAGGCCAGGTACACCCACCAGGGGTTCCCCCCGAACGGGCTCACCAACCAGCCCCTCTGGGGATTCGTGGGCTGCAGGGGAAAACGCACGCAAGCATGGGAATGTGTGGCGGATGGGTTGGAAACGTGGACATACTCACACGCCAGACAGGATGATCACATTCACATGCATACATTGAAATTATGGTATCTGACACATTCCCCATTTGAATGGAGGAGGATGAGGATGAGGATTCCTTTCTAACGCAAGCTGGTCCATCTGGTTTTGAACACTCATGGTTTTGCGTACTCGTATGTATAAATCATAACGAGTATACAATGTGTGATGGCAAACATTACTGTGGAGCGTGTGTGTGGTTGATGGCTGGTTTACAGCGTGGCCGGGCCCAAGTCAGACTGGTTTATTAGCCTCAGGTTTGTTTATTGAAGAAACGTGCGTCTCGTGAACCGATACAGGCCACACAGCTGGGATCTGTGCGAGCCTTTGCCGCCACGCGAATACAGTTTGCCAACACGGTGAAAGAAGGAAAACGGACGCAACGTTCACGCTTGTATCTTGACCCAAAAGACAAGACTCTGGGCCGGGTGGGGCCGCACACCTGTGGTGCAGAGCCATCATGGCACCCAGGATAAACCGGCTATCAACACACACACACACACTCGGGGGAGAGCCACTGTCATGGCAGCACGTTACACCTGCTCGGCGAATACCATCTCGCCATCTCCAATAACTGGAAATGTTCTCAACCAACAACCCTGTGCCCTGCGTCGGGGGGCCCCTGCAAAAGCCACTGCTACAATTATTATTGAACATGAGCATTATTTCCTCCCAACATAAAAACCTAGAATGACTTTATAAAAATGTTTGAATAAAAAGGCCAGCAGTCATCTTGGTTGTGACGTGGAAGCATTGTGTGCGGCGTTCACAGAGAGACGTCTGTACCGGCTATAGGACACCCCGTTCTGTTCTCCCGAGAAGCACCTATAATCACCCTGTTACGTGATGCATGAAGCAGTCCCTTGAAATCCTCACCATTTCCTCTCTCTCTCCCCCTCCCCCTCTCTAAAAAAAAAAAAACCTCTTAATTTCCCCCTCTCTCTATCAAAAGCTGTCCACTACCAGTCACGGTATGTTCAGTTCACGGCGAATGAAGAGAGTCTTAGTTTCAGGTAAGAGCTAATCTCATCTTGGCCTTGCGTCAAAGGACAGTATTAAAAAGAAGAAGAAGAAGAAGAAGAAGAAGAAGAAGAAGAAGAAGGAAAAACAAGAGACTGTGTTCTGGAGGAGAAAGAACTGTGATTTGGTTTGTGTGAGAAGTTGGCACATGGCAAGGTATTACCAACATGTTAAAAAAAAAAAGAAGAAGAATTATCATCACTGCCAGAAATTTGCTGGGTCATCCATGAGGGGGGGGGGGGAGGGGTGGTTTTACCTTGAATTCACTGGGCACGATGAGCTTAGGAGTGTTGACGCCAACCAACGCGTCCACGCCGCAGAAGAGGAAGATGGTCAGGATGATGGCAAAGTCACTGATGAGCTTCCTGACCTGGGAGCAACATTTTATAGTTTTTACTTTTTTTTTTTTTTTACATGCACATACATTTCCATTGCCCTCGAGAAACCAACCCGCTGAACGTGCTCTACGAAGCCCGACTTAAAAAGCTCCTCGAGTTTAAGAGACACAAAAAGCCCCCTTAGCCTCCAGCCTCTCGTTTTACGCGTCGGCCCCTAGCGATACTCTGTGTGCAGATTCCACAACAAAGCAAAGTGACTGCACTCAGATCCACGTCGTAAAAGGACTCCCTTTGAGGACTTTCCATTGGAAAAGTCTTCTCAGAAAGCTGGCGGGGCTCACTGCACAATGGTAGCCATCTGTGCTACGGCAAGCTTAGCTTAGACGCGACTACCGGAATAAGATACAGTGGTTTAGGACCATTATCTGAATGGGATCGGGGTGTGAGCTTCTTCTTTTTTTTTACCTGGGCCGTAAACGCACATAATACCAAGAAATGGTGACGACCCCTCCCATAGGTTTTCCCTAAAAAGACAAGGTCAACCTCAACATATTGCACATGTTGAGGTTGAGGTCTTCTTAGGGAAAACCTATGGGCTCTAGTGCAATCTTTAAAAAAAAATATATATATATATATATATATATATATAAATAATTCTAGCTGTGGATGTTTTGTTTTCCCGGTGTCTTTTAATGCACTGATCAGGTGTAGCACTGCTAATCAGGATGTATTGAACTTTTCCATTCCAATAAATGTTTCTGTAATTACAGCAGAAACCAGTCAGAGTCAGGAAATTCCGCATTCAAGCGTCCACAACAGGTTCTTTGATGTGATGAAAAGAGGAACTTGATATATTTCAATATTTACCAGAACCAACGCACGACGATCAGATAAGCTCATTTTTTGTCCAAGCTAAACCTTTTAACTTCAATGTGCTCAATCGGCTTTTGTACGACACTCCCAAAATACGCCGATAAGATTGCCAACACGTCTGGCCTTGTCATCTCTACTCCGCACTCACTGTGGTGGGGAAGAAGCGGCTGGTCTTGAACTTCTTCAGACACATTGAGCAGGCGTAGGTGCCGAAGAACAGGATGAAGGACATGAGGGTGATGTCCGGCACGAAGCTGCACCCCTGGCCGACCGGCACGCCGCCGTACTTCAGGCACTCTTTCATGTCCAGCGACGCCCAGGTGGCGTTCTCCGGCTGTGAGATGAAGAAGGACCATTTTCACTTTTTGTTATGTTTCGCGTGCGCGTGTATAGTTTGCGCATGCGGCTTGGCGTTCGTACACGCGCAGCTTCGTCAAATGTTCAAATCTGAAATAAACAGATTAGAAACTGTTACTACCTACCAGCTGAGTGCGGTTGACCCAGGAAGTATCGTTGCTGTCGAGTCCTGTTGAGTTACCTGTTCGAAAAGAATACAATAGCATGAGATCGGTTACAGTTAGAGCAGAATTCATTAATTCAGTCAACTTTTTTATAGTTTACAGGAACAGGTGATTGTGTTCATAATGTATCAGGACAAAAAAAAAAAAAGACTTGGCATTGGAATAAACAAAACTAATCACATGAGTCAACACACAACCCTTTAAAAAACAGAACAATGGTCAACCTGCAATATGCAGTGATATTCAATAGTTCTACAGTCACACAATGACTTGAACTTGAATAACCCAACACGGAAAATATTTAAAGGGTGAGACGTAGGCCAATTGTGTTGATGATTCTTCATCTGTTCCCCTGCTTCCCCCTCAGAAACACGGGACAAACGCATGCCTTACCTGGCGTGCAGCGGCAGTCGTACTGCATGACGAGGTTGGCGTCAAACTCCGTGTTGATGGGGTGTTTGTGGGCCAGCTTCAGCATCTTCTTGAAGGCGTCATAGATGAAGATGAAGCTGATGAGGGCCGAGAAGCCCTCCTCGGTGAAGCGCGTGAAGTACTGCACCAGGAAGCTGGCGTCCGTGGCCACCAGCACCAGGCAGAAGAACCCCGACCACAGGCCGATCCACAGCCTGAAGTGCAGGTAATCAAAGGCATTGTCCCTGGAAGAGGAAGTGAGGAGGAGGAGAGGAGGATAAATGTACAAGAGTGGAGCGACCCGGGTTCGATTCCCGCCTGTGGTCCTATGCTACATTTTCGTTCCCCCTCTTCTTCGACCCACTTTCCTGTCCGTCTTCACAGTCCTGTCCATAAAGGCTCAAAAAGCCTATACTTTTGTTTTTTTAATTTTTTTTACAAGAGAACATTGATTGGGGGAACCGGACTGGGTGTTGGACTCCCAGCCGAAAGGTACTGGGTGTAATCTGGGTTTAATCCCCAATGTCCGAGAACGAGATGCCCATCCCCTTACCTGCTCCTAAATGACCTACTATCTGGATTCACTGTAAAGCCCAAAGCACGAGTCAAGAGAGACGCGGAATAATGTTCAAAATAGACTCGGAAAAAAAAACAGCCCAGCTACATTTGTGCTCCATGAAAAACAAGAAGATTTCTATTTTGTGTTGCGCTACAAATATGGAGCGAAAATTCACGCTGTGTGCTTTGGGCTTCAAAGGTTGGATAAAAATAATAATTGGAATATTAATGTAAAAGACAATAGTTACATCCAATGCAATAAAATACCATAGAATTTAATTCCACAGAAGGAGCAGTCAATCCGGGGGATGTCCTTATTTATTTATTATTCTTCATTTCGTTATCGCATGCCATTTAGATATGATCAGGCTGCTTTCTGACCTGGATACAGCGATGCCTAGGATCCTCCTGGGGTTATTAAATAATAAGTGGTGTTTATTCACTTGGCAAACGTAATTATTTAGTTAGGAACAAGGTTTTAAATGTTTCCAAACCAGCGCGGTGGTTGCTGGTGTGTGTGTGTAGCGCAGTTAAACATAATTTGTCTGTGACAACCATTAGCAGACACAGGGACAAGATGGCTGGTCAAGTGTGCAATGGAAAAATGGTTGTTGGGCGTAGCCTAGCCTTTATTCAGAGGGAAATAAAAGAGAATGAATTATTCATAATGGAACATAACCAGCGCTTAGCTGGTGTGTGTTGTATGTGTGTTAGTGTGTGTTAGTGTGTGTGTTAATGCTAGCAGGCTGGCTTTTAAGCAGGACAAAGGAAAGCAGGGGTTAATAAAAGAGTGAATTCATCTTAATCAGAGGCGGTCACATGACCCCAATCTACAATCTGAATTGGCACAATCTGTGAGCGCATTTTCTTTTTTGCTTTTTTTGCAGTTGCAAAAAAAAAACGCAAAAGAAACTCGATAGAAAAGCAGCTCATTAATTTGTGATAAATGTATTGTAGCTAATGTGCAACATCAATTGTCTCATGTCCCTTGCAACATGCCATCCTTCTCCCATGTTTTAATGGGTTTCAGACGCGTTAGAGGAAGTGGGCACATGCATTGGCATCGGTGCGTCTAACCGCAGACGGGAAGTTAAAGTGAAAAGTGGGGAGGAGAAGGAAATTAACAGAAAGGCTGGCGGCCATTCAACTGGCCGTCTGATACTGCAAAAATCACACCCTGGAGCCAAGCATTATAACAAGAGACGTGGACTGACTTCACATCACAGGTTAGCGAATGCAAAACACAATTATGCGCCGTAGAAATCCCACAATGCCGTGGCTGAATGAGCAATTTGGAAATTGGTAAAACAATCGTTTTCTCGGACGAACAGTTTGGTTACACATTCCATTTAGCGTGTACTGTTACAGTGTAATTACACAAGTTCATACTGTGTAATAAGCAGTGTAACAGCATGTCCACTGTCCATATGTAATAATGTTACCGAACAGCATGTAACTACACAGTGTTTAGGGGTTACGGGTTACGCAAATAATGGCGTTCAACACTAGGTTAGGGATAGGCTGTTATAGTCTTAGTGTTATTATTACACATTCATTTAATGCCGTTACAGTGCTAATTGACCCTTTTCACAGATTGTCAATAGCAGGGTAAAGTAACTTCCTGTTCCCGGTCGTTTTAACATTAGGTCGGTTTTATTTGTCTGTCGCAGCACCAGCAAGGTCAATGTATATTTACTTGACAAGTTGTGTCTATACCGGTGCACTGTCACACCTAAATCGAACAAACCAATCATTAATGTAATGAGCTACACTCAATTACATGTACAACGAACAACACAGTCACCAAAGGGAGTGCTCACTTGCTGAAGTTGAAGAGCAGCCGTTCGAAGACCAGCATAGGGCCCGTGCTGCTCAGGATAGTCAAGGGCTGTCCGGCCAGCAGACAAAACACAGCTCCAGTCAGGGCTGTTCCCAAGAAGCTCTCCAGCACTCCCTACAACACACACGCACACACAACTTTAACACTAAGCTAACCCAGGTTCAACCCCAGCTCAGAACAAAAGCACATTCAGTGATAGGATATGAGCAGTGTTGGGCAAGTTACTTTAAAAAAGTAATTAGTTAGATACTAGTTACTCCCCCCCAAAAAGTAACTAAAGTAGTTACTTAGTTACATATTTTAAAAGTAACTAGTTACTTTGGAAAGTAACTATTTAGTTACTTTCATGTACATTTTTTAATGCTCAAACATGTCAAAGAATTTGGACACCACCTCCACCCCTCTTTAACAGAACAGACAGGACTCTAACAGAAACCCACACATCCACAGTACACAAACCTATTTTAATGTTGCTGTGCAAAGTGAGACTAACCTCCAATAAAATGTAATATTATAATTACTATGTTTATATAGTGGATCAATAAAAATAACAATATGTTTGGGAACGTTTTATATTTATTGCACCTCAACAGGCCACAACTAGGCAAAATGAAATGACGCTTGTTTAGCAATGTACCAAAAATAAATAAAACATTCACTCTTTCTAGTGCAAATTAGAACAAACTGGTAGACATACTGTACTTCAAGTATTTTCTTCCTCAAAACAGTGTAACAATATAAAGTGCATTAAATATTACTGAAAAGTGCCATGTATAGCAAAACGCAGGCATCAAAGTCTTTCTACACGGCAGGCGTACCCCTCCTCTGACCGGTATTTTGGAAACTAGTTCTCTGAAAGACGCCGACTCAACCGTCGATAATGGCAGCATATCCTCCACAACATACCTGGCTACCCCTTTGTTTAGCTCAGTCTGAGACAAAACGTGTGGTGTTGTAAAATCAATCTTCTGCTGCTTAGGTTTTGTGCCACCGTCTCCTTTTCCTTCGGGGGTCTTGGCCACTAATGTCGTGGACGCATGTGCGGTTGACAGATGTTTCATTAGGTTTGAATTGCTCGACACCGACGTGGAGAGGCACTTGACTCCGGGGCATAATGTGCACTTCACGCTTACACTAGTGCCTTTCTTTTCTTGATAAGAAAAGTAATGTCTGTATTTCCATTGAAAAAATGCTACTGGGGGATCACTTTGGCTCGCCATTCCTGTTTCTCGTAACTTGTGTCCGTGTGTCCGAGTCAGCATGCATGCTGCATGCTTTCGAATGTGTAAACAACACCCGCCCAACTCTACCTCTGATTGGTTTACCGTGTCATTACTCGACCTCAGCCAATCGTATCATTAATGCA
The DNA here is from genome assembly GCA_030340625.1 of Merluccius polli. Lineage (NCBI taxonomy): Eukaryota > Metazoa > Chordata > Actinopteri > Gadiformes > Merlucciidae > Merluccius > Merluccius polli. The sequence continues at coordinate 18,787 of JAOPHQ010001541.1, read as the reverse complement.
ATTGTCTCGGCACACTAACCAAGAGGGAACAGTAGAGAGAGAGAGAGAGAGAGAGATCTAGATGGTCTAATAAAAAAAATAGCTTCAATATAGTAACGCGCCGCATTTTTTGGAAGTAACGGTAACGGCGTTACCGTGATGGTGAGAGTAATCCGTTAGATTACTCGTTACTGAAAAAGAGAACGCCGTTAGTAACGCCGTTATTTATAACGCCGTTATTCCCATCACTGGATATGAGGAGGGGGGGGAAAAAAAACAAACAAACAGGTAAATTCATGTGAACTGAAGTAATTAGAGTCAGTGTGCTTCCTGAGCAGATATGCATCTGACGCATCAGGCATGCATGCATGCATGCACGGGTGGGTCTGTTCAAATTCTATACGTCAGTAGTTTCTACTAAGCGTGACTGACGAAAAAACCAACGGTGAGGTTCTGTCAACATAACCGACTAAAAGATCAAAAGGTCAACCTTGGGGGATACCCTTTTTTCCCCCCCCCCACTTGCACACAATGGACCTTTTTTGCAGAGTCGTCATCGTAGGACAAACACAGGCGTCACTCATAAAACTAAGATGAGTCTGCTGCTTGTGTACCAGGGCACGGAGAGTAGACTGAAACTAGTGACATTAGTGACTTGTGACCTTGGAAATGAATGCATCTTGTGTGTTTGGAAATCTGACTTGTATCCACATCACTGATTAAATCTTTAGCGCTACTACTTCGTGTTATGAGTGACACCTGCATTTGACACCACTACGGGTCTATAGGGCTTGTACATCGCGACATCACATGGCAATGACCGCTGCCATTTTGGAAGCATAGGAGCATTGTAATGTTAGTTATTGTGTTGGTAGTCATGGTTTTATGGTCATTGTTTCGTAATTAATCATGAAATGATTTGTCATTATGGGGGGACATTGCTGTGTTTGAAGCTGCCACAGCGTTTCTCATGCGAGACGCGGCAAAACAAAGTTTTATTCGCCTATAGTGGCGGTATGTTGATTTAGGATTTTACAGTACTACAACTCTCTTGAGTCCTCTAGTATCACCAACAAAAAAAAATCCCATGATGCATTCTGATGTACAAGCCCTATACAGGTAGTGGAGTGAACGTGCGGGTGAGCCAGCGTATGAGTATGCAGTTGAAAGAAGTGGCTGGGTCAAGTTCAGCTGCAGCCATAACAAGCCTTACGATGGCTTCGGTAATCTGGCTCGGGGTTTATTTAGAGGCCTGGTAATTCTCCTCCCCACTATGGCTCATGATGCAGCGTGAGGCAGGACAGAAGGAGTGTAAAACGTTGAGGAGAGAATTGGCCAGGCGGAGGTGATAATTAAGATTGCATGTTTACGTTTGTGTCGAGGTGTTAAATCGCTCTCCTTCTGCCCGTGTTCACTTGCCAAACAAGCATGAGCTGAGAGTTGTGTAATACAGGTTACATTTTAACCTCCATTTCTGTAGTTTCACATCTCATTTAGAAATGTAGAATGTATAAAAATACTTGTGTGAAACAGCTTTTTTTTGTTTTTAAAACACCAAGCTCAGAGCCTTCTTCTAGATGCATGGAGCAGCACCTATGGGTGTCCTAAGGCACCACAAGCTACTTTGTGATGGCGGGGATCCCATGTCCCCGTAGAACAAGCTGTGAAGCCATTAAAGGCCGGGACTACGCACCCCAATAATGACTAATGGCTGCATCAAGACGACAGAGCTAAAAGTGAAAACACTTTTATATAACAAATCGACAAAATTGGTTCGTCATTGGAATTGAAATCAAAGGTTTATTTTTGTATTCATATTAAATATCCACATCCAATGTTAATACAAAAATAAACCTTTGATTTCAATTCCTATGACAAACCAATTTTGACGATTGTTAATCACTCGTAGCCAAATAAAACGATCACGATAACCGTAACAATTGTGAACTTGGAAATGCATCTTTGGTTTTGGGAAATTTAAATCATCAGATTTGTACTCCCACATCGTTTTGAGTTTCACTGCCCTAGGTGTCGCCATTCATATAAAGAAGCTCTTCTCAACAATAACTGACTCATTCATGAACTACCGCCCAATTTAGAAGGAGAAACCAAACGGACGTCATTGTGGTAAATTGGATGTTAAGATTTTTGTCACATGGCAAAACTCGCCCATTACTGTGAAAGTAGTGAGTGTGAAAATGCTAATCATAACAAGGCTTCTGTCATCGCAATCACTGTGTGGGCCAGTGAGACATTGCAAACCTATTACAGTACAAAATGAACAAAAATGAAAAAAATGAAAACAATGCATAATGTAGTAAATACACCGAGCCTCCTTCAGCACCATCATCCTCCATCGGGTCAGGAGCTCACGGGTACAAATGAGTGGTGATGATGGAAACCTCCTCTTTCATGTGAACATGCACAACATGATCAATAGAAGACAACAGGACAAGCTCTGCATTACCGAGACATTCCCAATAACGTCAATTTATGGTGAACGAACGCCAACTCAAAATGTTACGCGTCTTAGAGTCGATAACGAGACGAGAAAGGACGACGAGCGGCGTCTTACCTGCATGTTTTCTGTAGCGTCGCCTAGCAACCCGCCAAATGTGATGGCGTTGGTGACTGTGCCCAGGTAGATGAACAAAATGGTTGACAGAGACTGGATGTGCAGGGCGTCGTAGAAGTCGCTGGCAAAGAACGGCAGCTTCCGCTTGACGTCCAGAACCAGACCGCCGCAAAATCTTACAAAGAGACAACCATACAGCTTAGCGTACACAACCATGAGACTTAAGTGGGCACATATTGCTTTTTCTGCAGTGCTGGGAGTACGATTCTAAATTAATTTCCAGGGTAAAATAGACATATTGATATTGTGCTAAAACGCCACAAGAACACAAGCCACGCACGTCTTCTTGGTCTCAGGATTCATAACATTGACAAGGACATTAATAAACGAGGAAGACTTGACGCCATCGTGCAGAGCTATCCCAGTTCCACCTGTAGCGGCGGCCGTCTTTAAGAGGAGGGTTGGGCTCACTTTCTGGTGCACTGAAGCTCCTCGCCGACCTCGTGTCCCCCGCCGCCGGGACCCCCGTCGTGAGGCGCCTCGCCGTTCATCTGGGGCGTCTCCGCGCCAGCGTACATGTGTTTCCTTGGAGCACAACGGGGACAGCTTATTTCTTCTCTTTCTTTTCGCATTAGCTTTGAGGTCAGAGTTTGAATGATTAAAGGCGATTCAACACAGGGCGTGGTTTTCACTTTGGGAAATCTAAGGGGATTTTTGTATTATTAAATAATGCTTTTATTAAATAATACTTTTGTATTATTAAATAATACTTTTTGCATTATGTTTTGTATAAATAACACACAAATTAATGAATATAAATAAATATATCATAAATAAATGCATTTATTTTGTTATATATATTTTTTATTTTACTTATTTTGTTATGTTATATATTTATTTATATTTAATATATAATTGTGGTCATTGTCATATGACGAATGACATCGTGAACTTGTCTGTTCTCATAATATGACTCATATTGTAAACAAACAGGAAAAACATTAACACTAAACAAGCAGGAAAAAATACAGGCGGGACATTTATCCTTCAGGATTGGCTCATAAAGTGGGCGCATCCATTGCTATCTCTGACTGGACGGCGTTAGTGTTCATTCAAAGTTTACCGCTTTTATTGTGAAACAAGGGGAATCATGCAATGACGTCATTGGTTTGAACCTTAGAACGGACCACTTTCATGTGGCAAACACAAAAAAATATTCTGTATAGGAAGTTGCATGCATTACATTTGGATGTAAAATAATATTAACGTAACAACCATGAAACTGAGGTGAAGGGTGAAAGCCCAGGCGCTACCTCTTGTCGGCGGAGGGCAGCGACTTGGGCGGCTCTATCCTGATGTCAGGATCCCACTCTCCGGGCGGCAGGACGATGACCTCATCAAGGAACTCCTCGATGCCGGCCAGCAGGTCCTGCCTGTCCTTGGCCTTGTAGGCGATGTCGTGGAAAACCTGCTCCCAGAGAAATGAATAAAAAGATCATATTTGACAACCATCTTCCTTCTTCCTCCTACGACATGGAGGTAGCAACACAAAAAAAACAACGAAAAAAAACACAAAAAACCTGAAACAACTTTCGGGTTGACCTCTTGAAACGTCCCGTCTGATAGCGTTATCAGACTGGACGGCGCTATCAGGTGGCCAAACATTCCCAGGAAAACACACATTTAATTAACCTTTAACTTGAGGAAATCCTGAGAAAAAAAAATAACCGAAACGCTTTCATCCTGCTTCAGTGGATGTAGTAGAGCGGCCGTTCTCAAACTATTTTTACTAATTTACTTCCTCCCAATATATTCTTTGAACCAAGTGCCCCTTTCACCAGCACAAAACCTTTTTTGGGGAGGGAAAAAAAAAAGAAGTCAATGAATGTGAATAACGTATGTGTATATTATTTAGTGAACATGAACATTAAATGGTTGGTGCGAATACTTTGGGTTTAGTGAACAACGTGGGCATTTATTGGAAAGATTCACAGAACTTACTCAATATTCAATACTCAATATTAAAATTTTCCAAGTACCCCCTGCAATCCTTCAGAGTAACCCTAGGGGAACGCGTGCCCCCATTTGAGACACACAGTAGCAGAGGGTAAGGGCGTCGGAGATATGGGCCCCGTGGGAACTTTCCGAGGCCGGGAGCAGCCGGCGTTACGTGGAAAGGGGCGGTAGGGGTTGTTAGTCAACATTCCTTGATACCGCTGGATGGGAGAGTTTACAAAAGGTGAAGGTCTTTCCTGAATGCACGGCGACATGACTATGACGCGGCAGAATGCATAGTTGCGTATGCGATTGCCGAAAGAGGAGAGGCCACGTAATCCCAACACGCGTCAGGTGTTGGCCAATAAAAGGAGGGAAATCGCTAGCCATGAAGCAGCCATCGTGGGAAATCACCGTGGTCTGCCTCTTTTTAAATGGCTAAACACGAGTCAGCAACTTTAAATCTTCTTTTAAATCCTCAGTAGGAGGTGCAGTTGTCACAGGATTGGTCCGCCTAATTACAAAAGGGATTGCAAGGATTTTCATTGTCTCCGTTTCACCAACTGGGAGAAGCAGATGGCAGATTTGCTTCAAATGAATTATAAAAGTTTTATGACAGACATGGTCTCTAAACGGGCTCGCCGGTGCCTTATCAACTCAACAGTGTTATGTTGTTATGAAAATTGTACGATTTACATTTACATTCAGGGCATTTAGCAGACACTTATAAGCGACTTACAATAAGCACATTTGTCAGTAGAAAGTAAACCAACAATATATCACTGTCGGTACAGCAAGGCTTTAAATAGAACAAGTTTCTAGGTGCACTGTAATTGCTAGGTTTAGCCTTCCCATTGTCTTCTATGTATCCATTTTATGAATGTGACAGTGGCAGCCTACCAAGTACAAAAAAGCCTCAGTCTGGGTACAAAAAGCCAACTTTGTATCGCAAATAAGTACAAGTAATAATTCACATAAACAAGTAAGATTGCCTTACACCTTTCCAAGGTCAATACCCAAGCAGCAACTCAACTCTGTATTTATACTCTGATTGGCTCATAAGAAGAAAGCACTTGAGAATGGCCACTGTACCTCGTCGGACATCAGGGTAGCGATGGCCCTTCCGATCTCATGGTAGGACTTGGCTTTTCCTTTGGGCCCGAGGAGAACGAACAGGAACCTAACCGCCACCGAGAGAAAAACACGGTGGAACATATTAGGACACCGATTTCACCGACCGTGCCGTTTCCATGTTGTGGTTGTCGCTTACCTGGTGGGCACCGGGACCTCCGTCAGGGCCCCCAGCATGACGGCCTGCTGGAGGCGAACGAACGCCACAAAGGGAGTCTCCAGGAAGTCCACCTCGCCCACCAGCACGTTGGAGGCCTCGGCGTCGCGAGGCAGCTTCTTCATGAACTTGTTCTTCAGCTGGCGACCAGAACAAAAGGGATAAGGCTTAAGATACTGGGAGGGGGTGAACTCCCTCATACACAAAGGATAGTCTCACACACCAGACTTTAGATATGAATCCAAAATCTGATGGCAGACGAGCCCACATCTGGGTGAACGGGGTGCATCATTTTCGAACACAAACTTGGCCAGCAGTAGTAGCTGCTAGCCAAGTAGAAGTACTTATAATAAAATCCCTTCTGAAAGCTTCATCCACTTGCGCAAATGACTTTTCTTTGGTAGAATATCTCCGTTACAAAACAGGAAAACAACTCTGCCCCTTGCAGTTCCTAGTTTCTGTCCCGGGCTCTGTGCCGTCTCCCCCCCAGAAGTATTGCTATAACATAGTAGGACCGTTGGATCAGTAGTTCTGCTATAACATAGTAGGACCGCTGGATCAGTAGTTGTGCTATAACATAGTAGGACTGCTGGATCAGTAGTTGTTATAACATAGTAGGACCGCTGGATCAGTAGTTCTGCTATAACATAGTAGGACTGCTGGATCAGTAGTTGTGCTATAACATAGTAGGACTGCTGGATCAGTAGTTGTTATAACATAGTAGGACCGCTGGATCAGTAGTTCTGCTATAACATAGTAGGACCGCTGGATCAGTAGTTCTGCTATAACATAGTAGGACTGGATCAGTAGTTCTGCTATAACATAGTAGGACCGCTGGATCAGTAGTTCTGCTATAACATAGTAGGACTGGATCAGTAGTTCTGCTATAACATAGTAGGACTGCTGGATCAGTACTTCTGCTATAACATAGTAGGACTGCTGGATCAGTACTTCTGCTATAACATAGGACTGCCGGATCCCAGATCACAGAAGGTAAATTGGAGCAGATAGGAAAGTTGTAGAGTGATGTCACTTGGTTGGTCATTGACAACTGGGGCCGCAGTTCAGATCACACACACACACACACACACACACACACACACACACACACACACACACACACACACACACACACACACACACACACACACACACACACACACACACACACACACACACACACACACCCCTTTACGGATTGTGGGGAGAATGATTAACCAAGGTCTTTGCTTTGGTTTTGAGGCTACACCAGCTGATCACAACTGTAATATGTTCATGTCGCAACTTAAAGTGTCATTGGACCCAAAATCGTTTTTTTTTTTTTTGTCATAGTAGTCTATGCAATTTTATCACTGTTCCTAAAATTAGACCGTCATTTAGAGAAAACAGGTGTAAAATCCTATGTTTTTGCCAGTCTCCGCCAACCAGTTTTTGAACATTCTGCTCTTCTCCAAACTCAAGCTGCGTTCTTTTCATGACGTCAAAGTGCCTCAAAGTCCCTTTGACGTCACGACGAAGGGACGTGTGTGTGTGGATGTGTGGGTGTGTGAGGTGTGTGAGGTGTGGCGCTCCGTCTGGGCAGCCGTTGATGTTGATGTCCGCGTCCGAGAGAGGGCTAAGCTTCTCCGACACTTTTAGTATAACGCCACGGTGTGTGCCGCATTTCATATACAGTAATCCTCATTATAACGCTCATACACAACGACGAAGTACCACAAAGTTGGCGTGGGTCGTAACCATGGGGACAACACATCCCCCCCCTCCTTACTAGAACTCTCAGCCCAAAATAACGCTTTAAAACCCGACACAAATAAGTGACGCATTTCCTCCCTTCGCAGACAGATTACTACTCATTGCCGATACGACAGAAATCAGCAACGATAGAGTACGCTGATACACATAATGCGATACGTTTGTCCCCTTGCCGCGGCGTGTTTACACAGCAGGGAGAGTGTTAGGGTTGTTATATGTCAAGAGTGTGGCTTTCCAGGATGTCGTAGGCTACAAACTCATGTAGTATACACACATTCAATAGTTGACCTCTGCACAGTTCCGGCCTCGTGTCTCAAGCTTTGAGTACCGGCCAATACAAATCATGAGTGATGATGACGAGTGAAAAAAAAAGGACCAAATTAAATGAAGGGAGAAGAGCTTCGTACGTTACCTGATCCTTTTCTGGTTTGTCAGAGAAGTCACTTAGGCTGTTGGAGGTGAGGTTTCGATGGGTGGTGGTTGGACTACCTAGAACAGAGCAACCACAATGGATACTCAGTGGATGCCAAGCAACCCATCAAAAAGACAAGACTTTCAAGGGCTTACTTGGGGTTAAATGGTGTTTGTCTAATGTGGCCCCTGGAGCCTGCCGTCAGACTTTAGATATGAATCTAAAGTCAGACCGAAGAGCTTTGCATAGACCATTTACAAGCCGAGACCCGTAAAACGGACCCCGAAAGATTTTGGGGAAAAAAAGAGAGGAAAGAGAAACAGTGGCAAGGGGAAGTTTTTCCTAATATTTAGTTTTGAAGGTTTCCCTTTAACAAAATACCAGAACACGGTCCTCAATTTCTCCGACAACCTCTTAGAAACCTTATTGTGGTTATAACAATAGGCATCATTATCATGACATAATGATTAATACGGAATAGAAAGTTACTACTGCCACCATTATACAAAGGCTACTTGTGTTTAGCATTTGTGGCTATGCTACATCCACAGGAGGTGTCCCGACTTACAGAGGTGTCCCATGCTAGAGCTCCGGAGGCCCTCCTCGCATGGTTCCTCCGGGTCCGGGGGGCTTACGCAAGGCCCAGGGGACTCGAGGGGGCTGCGTGCTTCCACACAGAGGCCCAACGGACGACGGAGGAAAGGGGGGGGGGGGGGGGGGGGGATAGCCAGGTGCCAAGCGAGAGAGAAAATGAGTGCGGAAAAAGAAGAACAGAATAGAGGAAGAGTTAAAAAAAAAGAAAGAAACAAGAGGCAGAAAGTGTTAGTATCAATGTTAAAAAGGGAAAAAAAGGTAGACAACAGGAAACCAAACTAAAAAGAGAATAAGAAAACTGCAACTGTTAATGACAGATTGAGGTGTTAGATTGTTTTGGAAGTGTCCAAACTAGAATACCTTGAGGTATTTCTACTCAACAACACCCAACGGATCGCTACAAACTCTAGCTCGTTGAGTGAATACATCCAAGATGTTTAAATGGTCATCGCTTTCTGACCTAAATGTCAGTCAGTCAAAGTAAAGAGCAAGAGAAGGCTGTGCGTTCGAATTACCGTTCTCCTGGTTGGAAAACAGCCGACTAGCGCTGGAAACCGTTTTGCCGATGTCAGCGAGAGACCGCAGGTTGGACTTCTTGGTCTGGTGTCTGTGTTTCCGCAGCAACGTGTACATGACCTTCTCCTTCAGGTCCGGCTTCAGCTGACCACCGTCGGTAACAATTTCTGTTGGACGGACAAAAAAAAAGGCAATACTTTAAAACAAAAATGTACCATTTTGTCATTTATCAGACACTTTCATCCAAAGCAACTTAGAGTGGCTTTCTTTTTTTTTTTTTTTAGATACACGTCACTAACAAGCAGGCTACAGGTTACAGCTAAACTGCAGACATCGGGGATCAAACCCACCGCCAGCTGGGAGTCAAACACAAGATGAAATTGTGCTTACAATAATATTAGTATCAATATAATGGGCAATATTACCTTTCAATATCATGTGCTGTATTACTTTTGATTACCTTTTTCAATGTCATTGCTAATATTACTTTTCTATTTTAGTTGACTTATTTTACTAAGTGTACCCTACTTTTATTGTTATTCTATTAGGCACTGGTGTTAACATTTACTCCTTCTAAGAATAAAAACAATACGGTAATAAATATAAAATGCATGTCATTTTTTCAGCAATCTCTGGCAAAAGAATTTCCTTCGGGTTTCGTTAAGTCTGATCTTATCTTAAGTCACTGTGACCTCATAAGTGAATTGAATAGGTTTTTTTTTTTTTTTTTTAAAAGGAACGTTGTGAACAAACTTCATTCACCCAACCTGGGACTTACCCACAATCTGGGGCAGTGTGGAGGCCTCCAGGTCCAGCAGGATGGTGCCCTTCTCGATGCAGGTCTTCAGCTCCATCAGGCTGTGCAGGGACAGGGTGGCCACATGGGGCTTGCTCCAGCGCTCTCCACCCGCCTCCACCTTCTCCTCAAACTTGATCCACCTAGATGGGCGCGAGACAAGTAATATAACACTGCCGCGTCGAAGAGGCAGCGGAGACACGCGCTGGCGATGGCCAACATCTCATTGAGTGAGAACCTTCTGAACTAGTCAACGTTCGATCTGCGCCATGTTGTTTTCAGTGCCACAGATATGCATTGGCCAGAAACCGTAGTTGAACCCCCACCGTCGGCCGGAGTGTTACAATCGCGCGCCCCCCCCCCCTCGGGCTGAGGTGTCCTCCTTTTCAACAACTCAAATGGTCACCCTAGCGTTCCTACAATTTGGTTGAATGAAGCGCAAGGTGTTTTGGCCGCACATCTGCTGCACAGAGCCATAGAGATCTCTCTCTCTATGGCTTAACAGGCTGCAATATATTGAGTTCAAATAAATACCAAATGTTCTAAAATACTGTATATAGTGTTTTCATTCTTCAATCGCTTAATATAAACACCTTTGGCGTTAAAGATGTTATAGAATGTAATAGCGTATAGAACATGACAAATAACGCCACAGTTACTTTGCTGAGTAACTAATTACTCTTACAATTAGGTAACTGAATTACTAACTCAATTACGTTTTGGGAGGAGTAATTTGTAACTGTAACTAATTACTTTTTTGAAGTAAGATGACCAATACTGGAATCAGTCACCGCTAAAAAGCTCACAGGGAGAGAAAACGGTGAACCAAATCATCTAAAAACTTTCAATAGCAGGCGTGTTCCAGAAACCTGCCACTTTGCAGCCACTCGCAGACCACATGAAGATAAGCTAATCTCTCAGACTACATCGCAATCTGCACCGTGTCATGTTTGCACGGCGGCCATCAGCTCTGTTCAAAAAACACAAGTCTTCCACCCTTCTTTCTCTACAGAACAAACTGATCTACAGATAAGAAAAGCCCGGGGGTTGACTTGCACTGTGGACAACGGGTTTCATTTAATCATAAGCCAACTCATTTCAAACCATTCCAACGGCAAAAGTGGTACGCCGCTTCGGTCGAAATGTCCCGCGCAGAAACGCGGATTCGCGATAAGACGGCGGTCGCGAGGTAAGATGAGGCGAGACGCAGGGCTGTCAGGACGTTCCTTTTATAAATGCCACCACTACAAAAGGGCTATTCTCCCGGGCCTGGGGATGGGGTTTCCTCTGGGTGGGTAGAGTGTCCTCTGGCTCCGTTCCACAAGCCGCTAACCAGCCCCCTTTGAGGAGAAGGCTGGCCCAGCGAGGGCCTCGTTGCCCTGAAGTCAAGAGGCTTCGCTTACCTAAGCTAGTCACACCCTTACGAGCACAGACTACCGAGTCATCAATACTATGGACGTAGTATTTTTTAAATGCATGCTGCCCCATATGCATGTAAATGTATTTCTGTTGGGTTTTTTTTGTGCCTATTTCTATATGTATTTCCTATGTATATAAATAGAATTCAATTTTGGTTATGTCCATGTGACTGCGTATTCCGGTGCGGACAGACGCGTTGATTTCACGATATCCATGTCATTAATAACAAGAGCTGACCTCAGTGTTTACACCCGAGAGTGCAGCTTCATCATCCTCATCATAATCCCAAGTAATGTAACGCCATCCGTCCTTCTTATTGCATTTCGCATCACAGTAGGCCCATTGTGTGTGCGTGTTTGCATGCGTGCGTGTGCGTGTGTGCGTGCGCGTGTGCGTGTGCGTGTGTACACCTGGCTCGGTGGGGCCTCACCTGGCGGTCTCTTTCCACTCCATCTCCTGCCCATCCACGGACAGCAGCTCGTCCAGCTCAGTGAAGAGTTGGGGGGGAGGGGGGCCTTCGTCCTCCTCCCCCAAGATGAACCTGATCCTCTCGGCTGGAGATACTGGGGGGAGATCAAGAGGGAAGATATCGTCACGTTCTGGAACCGTTCACCTCCGTTCAATTTTTTGTTTGAGTGTATTTATTTGATTTTTTTTTTTTTATCTGATAAGTTTTATTGAAACACAATGTAGGCTATAGGTTAGATGCACGTAGTCACTCTCAAGTCTTGAATTCATCTTTATACATGTAGCTTGAGTTATGGTACAATTACAGATTAAATATCTGTAATTGTATTTGTCCATTGCTATGCTGGTCTCCATATATTAAAAAAAACAATCTCCTATAAGTCTTTAATTTCAAGTCCCAAGCAGTACACGGAAATTAAATGTGGGTTGAAATGTTGCTGAAAGTGAACACGCACACACACACACACACACACACACACACACACACACACACACACAACATAATTAAGAAATGTGTATCTTCTTCTCCCAAAAAATGTAGTGCAGTGATATTTAATATCCACAAGGAGACTCGAGTTCACAATGCCACCCCGTTGGGTAACAATCAACTCTTTTGTAAGCGATGTGCATTTATAACCGCTGCTCTATCCAGGGACACCTGTTGGGACAGGCCTGTGGTGTTATTTTATGGCTTTTTACGGAATCTGTATTACACCGAGAGCATATAATTCACGTGCAATCCTTTCAGAAAACAAACTTAAAAAAGAAATAACTTCAAAAGCCAGAGCGCTGTTGACTCATACACACTCATGACTAAACGAATCACGCTGCTATAATTATTCTTTTTAAAAAACAGGACATCAAGATGTTACGCTTTTTTTTCACCAATTTGAAAAACCCTTGGGAAAACACCTAGCTGGCATGAGGATAAAATCCTGTACTTTGAAGGTCTCAATGCAATACTGTATAGGCCCCGTCGGCATCCTAGGATAAACAGAGGTGTCGCTCATAACACTAATTATGGGTCTGCTCCTTTTAAGTCCCAGGGCACGGGTAGACTGAACTAGGGAAGATAACACACACACATTGACCATGGACCATGTGTCCTGGTACATTAAAAGGAGCAGACCCATAATGAGCGACACCCGAGTTTGTCCTACGAGGACGTCTCTGTGAAGAGGGTCTGTTCCCCAACAGACCATCGCCCAATGAGAAGGAACTGCTTGGACTTCCAGGAGAGGGAAGAGGTGACAGGCCCCAAAACTACTTCAGTTGTGTCACAGTGTTGTCCAACACACTTGCAGGAGGAACTAGTCAACAATCCCCCCCTTCAAGCTGGGTGTCCCGAGTCCCGACAAACATCTGAAAAACACTCAAATGTCCCGCTTTTCGACCTTCACTACAACATTTTCCCACCACAATTAAAATATGATATGATCATATGACGCTTGCGGCACCGTCTGACAGAATAAGTCCGTACGCGGTTAGCCGTCGCGCCGAAGAGACCGAGAGTCTGTCTTTTCTAAAGACCTCCAGAAGGCTTCCTTACAGTGTGTGGACAAGTGCGTACATGTGCCGGTGCTGAACGTGCGCTACACTTGGGGGGGGGGGGGGGGGGTTGGAAACTTGGTCACCCTGAGTATGGCAGGTATATATTAACTTGGGGGGGGGGGGGGGGGGGGGGTTGGAAACTTGGTCACCCTAAGTATGGCAGGTATATATTAACTTGGAAAGCAAAGAGGATTGCGAGACACCAACGTGACGTCCCTAAGTGAACGTTAAGCTACACTCAGCAGGTCTATTTATACAGCGTTCGCGGGGTATTTCAGTCAGGTCTGTGCCGTCTGGCGGCTCAAGCCACCAAACAGTGACGGGCACCTTTTAATCCCGACATGGCACACTCCCAAAGCCCTAATTAGAATAGCCTCATTTAGCAGAGCTATTTCAACACACAAAACTAAACGGTGCGACTTTTTCCCCCTGTAGTCTGCCGTCGTTTGATACTACGGTGTCATCAATAGAAACCTACGGTACACACACACAATAGGATATCCCCTCCTCAAGCTCATTCAGCCGTGAATGAGTGACTGATTCAGAATGTGTGTGTGTATATGGTGTAGCTGTGAGCTTTTCTTATGATCCTCTTTCACTCAGTTCCTCTTTCACTCATCCAAACTGTCTTCACACGCCCTACAATAGCCACAATGAGTCAATGTAGTTGGCACAGAGCCTGCTGTAAACATTATCATCACCATCGCCCCAATGGTCATTTACACAGCATTTCAACCTTTGCAGTGGCAATTGACCCAATGGATCAGAATGAATTGGAGACCATTTACCGTTCTCAACAGTCATTTAGCTTTTATTCAAAGCGATTGACAGTGATTTAATATGCAATGCCATTTAAGGAGCAGGTAGGGTTTAGACACCTTACTGCAGGTAGGCTGTGGACATTTGAGGCTTGAACCCAGTACCCTTCAGGCTGGGAGTCAGGGAACAGCCTAGCCAGCCACTACCCAAACCTACTCCAAGAAGAGTACGCAAAAGCAGTAGAACTAGGTGCTAGCAAATAGGTCAACATGTCAAACTGCCTGCAGGTGACGGTAGCGTATTGCGCAACCCCTGCAGGAATGTGAGAGACACCCAGGGAACTGCGGTTGGCTTTATGACGCGGCTTACTGTCTGCAGTCTTACTCAACCATACCATGCCATACATAGAGTTGGCACAATTCCCATTGTTATTTTGCCTGAGGCATCCTTTATAAAAGGGCAACGTGTCAAACAGTGAGGGACCAACAAGCGTCAGACTTACTTTGGACAACAACAAAAAAAGGATTTATATTTCTCAACGAGTGAACTAAAATAAAGAAACTAATAAGTCACCATCACGTCGCTACAACAAATTGTAATCATGTTGCAGCGCTGCGCTCCCACATATTGCGCCACACACACACACACACACACACACGTGTGCGTGGCAAGAGAGAGAGAGAGAGTGAGAGAGCGAGAGAGATTAATGCGGAGAGAGAGCGTCGCCATAACATGGCGTCTCCAGGTGAGCCAACAGAAGCTGGGTTGCTTCCGAACGCGGTCGGGGCGAAGGCAGGGGGATTTACCCAGGCAGGGAGGCTTGCCTAGGAGAGGGATTAGCAGAGGTGGAGGCCTCATGCTGTGGGTGGTTTGTGGGAATCAGACGTTTTAATTGTGTCTATATTGGTTAGAGTGTCATCTGCCAACATCGTCCACACTTTAAATACTATTGTAATAACCATTACTCAGACTTTAAATGCTATTGAAATAACACATACTTTCTGGGAAATGCCACCCTCCAGACATTTCTTCTAAAAAACTTTTATTTTATTGGTTGTATGACAAGGTTTATCCATTGGAATTATTTTCATTCGCCAGCATACCTCAGCCTTCTCAATTAAACGTTGCTTTTTCCCGTACAGAGTTTTCTTTTTCCCGTATGAAAGATGCATATCTCTCGTTTAACACCGCTTCATTTCATCATCTGCATTCACTATGCAGCCGGTACGATTGGCATAATTGTTCCCTAAAGTCTGAGAAAGAACTGGATACAGTTTACAAATAATGCCAGGTTGAATACACATTTAAAAGGTGTCAGTTCTCTTTCTTTCTGCATGGTTGTTCAGTTTTCTCTGGCAAAAAGCTAAAGAAGAAGAAAGAGAAAAAAATAAAATAAATTAATAAAAAATTCGCCTTCACCTCAGTTTAAAACTTCCTCCACACATATTAGTAATGGACCACAAGTAATCACATCACCTTTTCAAACTGCTTTCTCTCTTCCAAAAAAGGACCACACGACATCCTCAACCACGTCCCCGGGACCAGGGACAAACCCTGACCACTTGATTTACAACCACTGCTTTCTAATCGCCGCCATCGGGGGTTCCTGTGCCCGCGCCTTTTCCCAGTAGTCCTTTGCCAGGGTTCACACCCTTTCGCTCTTTTCCTTCCTGGGTCGCCTGGTCCACCCAGCAGCAGAGACACACCCAGCCAGTCAGTCAACGCCCCACGACTCAATACTCAAAACTGCCAGAGCATTTAAGCGGACTGTTATCAGCCTTACTCCTATTGCTATCGTCCACAAGCATGGCCAACTTCCAAAACAATACCCTTTTTACTCTCACGTTTGTATTGTCACTGGACGGACGCCGCTACGCAATACGGTGTGGGGGGGGGGGCCAGGGAGGGGTGGCGGCGGGATGACGACATATAAACTCACTGAGGGGCTTGAGGATGCTGACCGTGGCCTCGTCCGCCGTCTCGGCGTCGGACTTGTCGTTGTCGTCCACGCTGGGCTCCGCGTTGCGCTCGCGCCGTTCCCTGTGGCTGGACTTACGGCGGTGGCGGCGGCGGCGGTGGAAGCTCTTGGGTACGTGCACGCCAACGTACACGGTGTGATGGCCTGTGGCGATGCGCAAACACAACAACAAGGCGATGCTGATTAACCGATACATAGGTCTAACAACAATAAAACTTGATGAATCGTCGTGGCGTGCCATTCGGTTGGCGGTATTCATTGAAATCAGCATGCATCATATATAGATTTCTGTATGCAAGTACGTACATGGACAATTTCAACACCCATAAATAACATTTGAAAGGCTTTGAAACTAAAATGATTTGGGTGGATATACAAGATGCAACTAGATTTGGCAACGTTAGTGGAAAAACAACACAACCCACTAGTGTTTTTGGGTACAGAACACACCTACATATGGAGGAAATGGAACAAAGAAAGATATGCGAAACTAGATTAGAAAATGTTTACCACTGCCCGACTTGGTGAAAGTATTAAAAAGGTTATGCCTTCAGCAGCGTGACAAGGCTTATTCACATAATCACTTCCTGTACTGTAGTTGGTACAGGAAATGATGGCAAAAAGTATCCAGGAAGCAATTGGTGTGATAGAATAGGTCAGATAGGAGGACGAGTAAACACGGGACAGGGACAGAGCGATCCGGCATTAGATGAAGCCCACTGAAGAGAGATTAAAACCTCACCTTCCACCTCCTCTTCATCACAGACATGTTTGACAAAGGACGCGCCTCTATCCAGGACCGCTTCATCCTCCACCCTAAAAGAAGTCGAAAGAAGCGATTAATGCAAAGAAGATGACGGCAATGTTGACCAAACACTCCTTTTTTTTACTAGGGTTCGTGTGCAGCCTTTTGAGTCTTCTGCCATTTCTTGTTTAACGGGGGGAAATCATTAACACACACATACACACACACACACACGCACGTCTGTGTTCAAGCACATTTTTGTCCAGTGAAAGTACCCTGTAAGATAATAGTAAGCTGGTGCATCACTTGTGCAGCAGACCGGGAATGCACCGTGTAGTTCCTTGTCCTGTAGCAGTCAAACCTCTTTTAAACAAGACTTGATTTCAAAGAATGTGGACTTACTTCCGTCCCTTACTTCCATAATACACACTTTGGCTTGTTAGCCAGCAAAATGGGGGTTATTAAGAGTGGGTGGGAAACTTCGTAGGAGAAAAGTGAATTGATCCTGTAAGTTTTATGGTCTGATTGGATCACGCGGCATGCTAAAACACGTCCGCCAGTTGTGAGTTAGGCCCTTTGCAGGCTTTATAAGAGGAGCAGTGGAAACATGTTCACATAATAGCGATCCAAATGTAAAGCCACCTAATGCAGCGGTAAACTCTTTACAAAACCAATTTCCGCTCTGCTAGAGGAAGTGGCATTTGATGAGCTGGATTAGATAAGAATGTAAATGAACCCACGTAAACTGAATTGGTGTCACACTGTTGAATAGGTGAATCAAATGAGCAATCGTTTAGGCCAAACAATCACCTTCTTCAGTGTAATGAGAAGCAATGTAGTTTCTCCAGTCAAATCAAAAGGCTTCAGGCTATACTCTTCTCTTATAATTAAAAAAAAAAAAAAGTTGACCTGCATCACTTAAAAAAAATACAAATAAAAGATAAACACCTTTCAGAAATCCCCTCATCTGCTACAATAGAGGGAACGGTTGCAAACCAAACGGCTCTATACCAATAACCGGACACGTTTAATTTTGTTTTTCCCAAATCTGCTGACTGACTGACAAACTGACTTACAGGACGTTTAGATAGGCAGGGGGCGGAGGCCCGGTGTACACAAACTATATAAACAAAGTCAGGAAGGATACAACAACTTGTTTCCCTGATAGCACGGCTGCAAGCTCATCTGCATTCCCCCAGTCAAGCCTTGTTGACCTCCAGGACACTGGTGAACCACCGGAGCGTGACCTCTCCCTTCTCGTCTCCCCCCTCCGCCGGAGAGAAATGAAGTAACCGTGCTTCATTGTATAGAGAGCTTTCCAAGCAGTAATTGCGCTTTGTCCATTTGTATTCATGACATTAAAAAAAGGGAAATTGCACTTTTGTTATCCAATCCATAATCTGGGATCCAGCAGTCCTACTATGCTATAGTAGGGGAAACCAGAAAGTGCGAGGGGTGGAGTTACATCCTTGTTTCCTGTTTCCCTACAGACATATTCAACTGAGGAAAACTCATGTGTGCAAGTGGATGAAGCGTTTCAAATCGCAGTGTTGATTTGAAACCTTTACAGACACTTTTTTACAGTTTACTACTGTTGGCCGAGTTTGTGTTCGCCAATTGCGCGCTTACAGATCCCCCGCCTCCACGATTGGTCGAAACAAATAACGAAGTTAAAGAAAGTGAAACGCCCCGTTCATACAGATTTGAGCTCTTCCGCCATCAGATATTAAACTAAAGTCTGATTTCTGAGACTATTCAATCCTTCAAACTTCCAACTGATTTTGCAAATGTACTCTCCTCCTACCAGTGGCAGTTCTAGACCAGTTTTAATGGGGGGGGGGCCAGGTTGGGGCCGGCTTGTGTTAGAGGGGCACAGCGTCATTTTATTATTGATGCAGACTCCTCGTTCGGGGGGGGGGGGGGCACAGGGGGGTCCGGACTCAGAGTTACGGGGGCACTG
>JAOPHQ010001540.1:47500-49998 GCA_030340625.1 Merluccius polli | reverse complement strand
TCTCTCTCTCTCTCTCTCTCTCTCTCTCATTATATTATAATGTAAATTAACATATCCATTATAATAATTAATATTGTTATTAATATAACATTAACACATTAACATATTTATTATTATGAATATTATTATCATGAGGCCCACAAAGACACGTTCTCTGACAGGAAGACAATTGTATCTTCCAATCAATAATATGTTAAAACTATCATAACTTAGACTATCGTACAACAATTAATATCTTAATATCACACCATAATATGGTGTGTGTGTGTGTGTGTGTGTGTGTTTTTACATCACTGGTTGGGCCGTTTTTTACATTTCCTACACGAAGACTCGAAACGTGAAAGAAACGCATCACTCACCTGTGAGCCCCACAGGTGAGCCATGACACTGCATTGTTAAGACCTGCACCTAACTAATTATTTACACTCACTAGTTAAACTAACTCCCTAGTTAAACCAAATCACGTTTTAAACTAACTTATGAGTTAAACTAACTCACTAGTTAAACTAACTCCCTAGTTAAACCAACTCGCTTTTAAACTAACTCACTAGTTAAACTAACTCCCTAGTAAAACTAACTTACTAGTTAAACTAACTCAGTAGTTAAACTAACTCCCTAATGAAACCAACTCGCCTTTTAAACTAACTCACTAGTTAAACTAACTCCCTAGTAAAACTAACTTACTAGTTAAACTAACTCACTAGTTAAACTAACTCCCTAATGAAACCAACTCGCCTTTTAAACTAACTCACTAGTTAAACTAACTCCCTAGTAAAACTAACTCACTAGTTAAACTAACTTACTAGTTAAACTAACTCTGTAGTAAACTAACTTACTAGCTAAACTAACTCACTAGTTAAACTAACTCCCTAGTTAAACCAACTCGCTTTTAAACTAACTCACTAGTTAAACTAACTTACTAGATAAACTAACTCACTAGTTAAACTAACTCCCTAATTAAACCAACTCGCCTTTTAAACTAACTCACTAGTTAAACTAACTCCCTAGTAAAACTAACTTATTAGTTAAACTAACTTAATAGTTAAACTAACTCACTAGTTAAACTAACTTTCCAATTAAACCAACTCACCTTTTAAACTAACTCACTAGTTAAACTAACTACCTAGTAAAACTAACTTACTAGTTAAACTAACTTACTAGTTAAACTAACTCACTAGTTAAACTAACTCCCTAGTTAAACCAACTCGCTCTTTAAACTAACTCACTAGTTAAACTAACTTACTAGTTGAACTAACTCACTAGTTAAACTAACTCCCTAGTTACACCTACTCGCTTTTTAAACTAACTCATTAGTTAAACTAACTTACTAGTTGAACTAACTCACTAGTTAAACTAACTCCCTAGTTAAACCAACTCACTTTTTAAACGAACTCCCTAGTTAAACCAACTCACTAGTTCACTATTAAACTATCTCACTATTTCTCTAGTTAAACTAACCAGTTAAAATAACTCACTAGTTAAACTACCGGTAATTCACTAACTATTAAACTAACTCACTAGTCAACATCTAACTAATTAAGTCACCATTTCACAAATAAATATAAGAAAAAGATCTGAAGAAATGTTTTGTTCAAGAAATATTCTTTAGTAGTAGTTTTAGTAGTAGTAGTCATCTTTGTAGTAGTAGTAGATTTACTGTAGTTGTAATGCAGTTATAGTAGTTTTTTTGTAGTAGTTGTAGTAGTAGTTTTACTGTAGTTGTAATGTAGTTATAGTAGTTTTATTGTAGTCGTCTTTGTAGTAGTAGTTTTACTGTAGTTGTAATGTAGTTATAGTAGTTTTATTGTAGTAGTTGTAGTAGTAGTAGTTTTACTGTAGTTGTAATGCAGTTATAGTAGTTTTATTGTAGTCGTCTTTGTAGTAGTAGTTTTACTGTAGTTGTAATGCAGTTATAGTAGTTTTATTGTAGTCGTCTTTGTAGTAGTAGTTTTACTGTAGTTGTAATGTAGTTATAGTAGTTTTATTGTAGTAGTTGTAGTAGTAGTAGTTTTACTGTAGTTGTAATGTCGTTATAGTAGTTTTATTGTAGTAGTTGTAGTAGTAGTAGTTTTACTGTAGTTGTAATGTAGTTATAGTAGTTTTATTGTAGTCGTCTTTGTAGTAGTAGTTTTACTGTAGTTGTAATGTAGTTATAGTAGTTTTATTGTAGTAGTTGTAGTAGTAGTAGTTTTACTGTAGTTGTAATGCAGTTATAGTAGTTTTATTGTAGTCGTCTTTGTAGTAGTAGTTTTACTGTAGTTGTAATGCAGTTATAGTAGTTTTATTGTAGTAGTTGTAGTAGTAGTAGTTTTACTGTAGTTGTAATGCAGTTATAGTAGTTTTATTGTAGTAGTTGTTGTAGTAGTAGTTTTACTGTAGTTGTAATGCAGTTATAGTAGTTTTATTGTAGTAGTTGTAGTAGTAGTAGTTTTAATCTAAATACATGACAAATGTATCCTAATCCTGCCGTGTGTCACGGTGACATGGTCGACCCCTAG
>JAOPHQ010001540.1:40000-42500 GCA_030340625.1 Merluccius polli | reverse complement strand
TTAGTAAGCAAAAGTAAAATGCAGTTTTACTGTTGTCTCTTGTGTGCATGGCAACATAATTGGCCTAGTTTCACCTGGTTCTTTGCTCTCAGTCAGTACACAATACGACAGACAGAAATGGAGATAAATCATTCTAAGTGTCCCGGTAAAGAAGGAGAGACCGGTCGTAAAGCTCCGGTACACCGGAGACGGCAACAATGAGCTTCTCCTCCATTCTTCAATGAACGTCTGACGGCCGCTTTCGCTGCTCATGTCGTTCGCGGTGTGACCGTACGCTCCCGGCTCAGTTCTGACCAATCAGGGCATCTCTTCCCTAATTGGTTCGGAGAATTAATCTTGCTTGTCAATCACAGGTGTGTGAATGCAACACTCCTCAATGGCAGAGACATGCGGGGAGGGAGCAGAGAGGGAGGGGACGTTATTTACACGTTACTTTACTTACATTACTTTACTGGACAACTAACCATCCTAACCTAACACCTAAACTAACCATCTCTAACCTAACACCTAAACTAACCATCTCTAACCTAACACCTAAACTAACCATCTCTAACCTAATACCTAAACTAACCATCTCAAACCTCATACCTAAACTAACCATCTCTAACCTAACACCTAAACTAACCATCTCTAACCTAATACCTAAACTAACCATCTCAAACCTCATACCTAAACTAACCATCTCTAACCTAACACCTAAACTAACCATCTCTAACCTAATACCTAAACTAACCATCTCAAACATCATACCTAAACTAACCATCTCTAACCTAACACCTAAACTAACCATCTCTAACCTAATACCTAAACTAACCATCTCTAACCTCATACCTAAACTAACCATCTCTAACCTAATACCTAAACTAACCATCTCAAACCTCATACCTAAACTAACCATCTCTAACCTAACACCTAAACTAACCATCTCTAACCTAACACCTAAACTAACCATATCTAGTGAATGTAACCATTTTTGAATTGATGAAACGGTACCTTTCACCTTAATCTGTAGCTCAAGAAGTAAAGCAGACGGATTAACATTCCTCTGGGCCAGGTCTCAGGAGCCGCTCGGGACTCCACTGGTCGCTAGGTGTTAGCAGAGGTTAGCAGGCGTTAGCAGAGGTTAGCAGGCGTTAGCAGAGGTTAGCAGGTGTTAAAGATGAATAAAGTGAAGACTTTAGATGAATAAAGTGAAGTCTTCAGATGAATAAAGTGAAGACTTCAGATGAATAAAGTGAAGACTTCAGATGAATAAAGTGAAGACTTTAGATGAATAAAGTGAAGTCTTCAGATGAATAAAGTGAAGACTTTAGATGAATAAAGTGAAGACTTCAGATGAATAAAGTGAAGACTTTAGATGAATAAAGTGAAGACTTCAGATGAATAAAGTGAAGACTTCAGATGAATAAAGTGAAGACTTCAGATGAATAAAGTGAAGTCTTCAGATGAATAAAGTGAAGACTTCAGATGAATAAAGTGAAGACTTTAGATGAATAAAGTGAAGACTTCAGATGAATAAAGTGAAGACTTTAGATGACTAGGCCTGTCTAAAGTCGGATGGCCCCTCCATGTCCCCCTGGCCCCTGGAGATGAGTGTAGTTGGTATTTCCTCCACCAGGTGGCGTCTATCTTCACCTCCAGTTTCCCTGTCCATCTTACCTGGGGGCTTAGTTTAAACTTTACACTAGTTTTAGTTTTCAGTCAGTAGTTTGGCCACTGTCTGCATGTGGGCCCTAACTCCGAGCTATTACAAATACCACTGCAATACTCAATAGGCCTACTATATAATATACTATACACTAATACACTAATATATACACTACCACAGAATACAAATACACGGATATTTTAATTCTAACTATGATTCAACAGTACAGTTGCAATACTTCTGTAACCAGGACACAACACCAGCAGAAAATACAAGTATAACATGGAGATAACGGGGAGGGGAGGGGTGATGGGGGGGGGGGGGGGTGATGGGGAGGGAGGGGGGAGGGGTGATGGGGGTGATGGGGGAGACAAAAGAGAAGAAAAGAGAAGAGTGGAGGGGAGGGGTGGCTGGCCAATCAGCGCCCAGGACGCCCCCCTACTCCTAGAGATGGCATGGGCTGAAAAACCAGCGGAGACAAAAGTTAGTGAATGAATGAGAGAGAGAGAGAGAGAGAGAGAGAGAGAGAGAGAGAGAGAGAGAGAGAGAGAGAGAGAGAGAGAGAGAGAGAGCATACCACAGACAGAGCCAGACAGAGAGAGACTTTTTATCATCCAGCGACCAGGGTGAGTCTAGCGGACTGAAGAGACCGGGTCTAGCGGACTGAGGAGACCGAGGAGACCGGGTCTAGAGGACAGAAGAGACCGGGTCTAGAGGACAGAAGAGACCGGGTCTAGGACTGAGAAGACCGGGTCATGGAGGTCCTGCGGCTCCTGAGTGCAGCGGGGTTCCTGATGCTGTGCGCCTCGTGCGTCGCGGCTCAGCAAAGGGGTGAGTTACGGTTCCTCTTCC
>JAOPHQ010001540.1:30000-32500 GCA_030340625.1 Merluccius polli | reverse complement strand
GGAGATTTACTGACTGACTCAGTCTGTCTGCCTGTCTGCCTGTATGTATGTCTGCCTGTATGTCTGTCTGTCTGCCTGTCTGTCTGTAGCTGGCATCATACGGAGGTCTTCTCAACCTGTCGCTGTTTTATGATGTTCCAATGGACAACTACGACCGCTCTATCCCCGCCCACTGTGACATCATCATAGAGGTGAGACCCGCCCCTACAGACATCTGTCTCATCTGTCTCTCATCTCACTGTGTGTCTATGTCTGTCTCTCATCTCACTGTGTGTCTATGTCTGTCTCTCATCTCACTGTGTGGCTATGTCTGTCTCTCATCTCACTGTGTGTCTATGTCTGTCTCATCTCACTGTGTGTCTATGTCTGTCTCATCTCACTGTGTGTCTATGTCTGTCTCATCTCACTGTGTGTCTATGTCTGTCTCTCATCTCACTGTGTGTCTATGTCTGTCTCTCATCTCACTGTGTGTCTATGTCTGTCTCTCATCTCACTGTGTGTCTATGTCTGTCTCTCATCTCACTGTGTGTCTATGTCTGTCTCTCATCTCACTGTGTGTCTATGTCTGTCTCTCATCTCACTGTGTGTCTATGTCTGTCTCTCATCTCACTGTGTGTCTATGTCTCTCTCTCATCTCTCTCTCTCACTCTCTCATAGAGTTATGGTAAAAGTCTTCGTCAGTCGTCTCCTCGCCTCCTCTTCCTCACACCACTCGTCAACCAGTCAGTTTCCATGGTGATGACCCCTCAGAAGTTTGTGGATGTGCACGGGCGTGTGCACGTGACCCGAGACGACCTGCTCGCCGTCCTCACTGATGTCACCGCTCTGAGAGTCAACGTCTACCTTAACACCTCCGCCAGTGTGGGGTGAGACACACCCCTCACATATCACCCCTCACTTATCAACCCTCACCCCGCACCTCTCCCCCCTCACCTCTCACCTATCACCCCACACCTATTACCCCTCACCTCACACCCATCACCTATCACCCCTCACTTATCAACCCTCACCCCGCACCTCTCTCTCCTCACCTATCACCTCTCACCTCTCACTTATCACCCCTCACCTCTCACACCTCAC
Organism: Merluccius polli; assembly: GCA_030340625.1. NCBI lineage: Eukaryota > Metazoa > Chordata > Actinopteri > Gadiformes > Merlucciidae > Merluccius > Merluccius polli. The sequence continues at coordinate 31,420 of JAOPHQ010001540.1, read as the reverse complement.
CTCTCACCCCTCACCTATCACCTCTCCCCCCCTAATCTATCACCTCTCGCCCCTCACCTATCACCTATCACCCCTCACCCCTCATCTATCATAATCCTATCCCTAGCCCACATAACCATATCCCTTAAGATTTGTATCTCCAGATACAAATAGATTAAGATAGATTAAAATATCTAGATATAGAGCTGATAGATTAAGGTATTTAGATGTAGAGCTGATAGATTCTGGTGTTTTCTCTCTCCAGTGTTGCACGCATATCTCTCGATATCGCTGATCCTAACTCAGCCAATCGCCTTGAAGCAGTTGCCGTGGAGACATGCGAGTGTCCCTGGGGCTACTCGGGCACTTCCTGTGAGGTCAGCACTTCAATCAATCAATCAGAACATACCGTGTGATCGTAAACATATAGATATTATCCATATTTTATATATATGAGCTCATATCATGTTAAACACCTAGTCAAGTGTATGTATATATTTCTGTGTGTGTGTTTGTGTGTGTGTGTGTGTGCGTGTGTGTGTTTGTGTCTGTGTGTGTGTGTGTGTGTGTGTAGTCGTGTGCGGCAGGATTCTACAGGGTGGGGGGTGTTATGTTCGGGGGGATGTGTCTGCAGTGTGAGTGTAACGACCACGCCACAGAGTGTGACATCAACGGACAGTGTCTGGTGAGTATACAAACACACACACACACACACACACACACACACACACACACACAGACATATAGGATGACAGAGTGATGGAGATGTAACATGGTGATGGAACAAGCCCCGCCCCCTACAGGGTTGTACCCATAATACCTCAGGGCCTCACTGTGACGGCTGTCTCCCTGGATTCTATGGTGACGCCACCGAGGGCACTGCTGATGACTGCCAGCTCTGTGCCTGTCCCCTCCTCCCCCCCAACAGGTCTGTCTGTCTGTAATACTAGTAGTAAAACTACTACTTATAATAATAATAATAATAATAATAATAATAATAATAATAATAATAATAATAATGTGTTTTTGTACAGTTTCAGTCCTACCTGTGTCCTGGAGGATTCTGGGAGTGTGTCATGTGACCAGTGTGAGGAGGGATACACTGGCGACCGCTGTGAGAGGTGAGTAGAATGCACTGCTCCTGTCTTCTCTCCTCTCCTCTCCTGTCTCATCTCCTCTCTCCTCTTCTCTCTCCTGTCTCTCCTCTCCTCTCTCCTGTCTCTCCTCTCTCCTGTCTCTCCTTCTCCTCTCCTCTCACCTTCACTCCTCTCCTCTCGTCTCTTGTCTTGTATGCCTGCTGTAGGTGTGCGGATGGTTTCTATGGTGACCCACTGGTGATAGGAGGAGTGTGTAAGAGGTGTGATTGCCATGGCAACGTGAACGTGAGTGAGGTGGGACACTGTGATGCGGCCAGCGGGGCGTGTCTCCGCTGTCTCTATCA
>JAOPHQ010001540.1:22500-25000 GCA_030340625.1 Merluccius polli | reverse complement strand
TGACTACTACTTTAGGACTATTATATATTATTATATAGAGATATATACTCTTATATATATACTGCTTCCTTTAACACAGTGCATGTGTGTGTGTGTGTGTGTCTGTGTCTGTGTCTGTGTCTCTGTCTGTATGTGTGTGTAGTTTTCCTGGAGGTATTTCAACGCAGTCTCCAACCGGGCTGTGACTCACGCTGACTTCCTGTCTGTCCTGAGTAATGTCCAGTACCTCCTCATCAAGTCTTCATACGGGAGAGACCTAGTACAGAGCCGGTACTATATATACTATACTATATACTATATATACTATGTACTATATATACAAACATATATACAGCGTCCATTACCTCCTCATGAAGGATATATACAGTATAGGGACTGTCTGGTACACACACACACGCAAAGTCTCTGACAATGTATGTTTAACAGAATCTCCAACATCACCATGGAAACAGCCCTGGAGGAGTGGTCAGGGGCGACAGGGGGCGTGGCCAGATACATAGAGTCATGTGACTGTCCACCTGGATACGCTGGGCTCTCCTGTCAGGTGACATTATAAAATTAATAGTAATATATGCATTTATATGAATGTGTATATAACTGTATGTATGTGTAGGAGTGTGTATATAACTGTATGTGTGTGTGTGTAGGAGTGTGTATATAACTGTATGTATGTGTAGGAGTGTGTATATAACTGTATGTGTGTGTGTGTGTAGGAGTGTGTATATAACTATGTGTGTGTAGGAGTGTGTATATAACTGTATGTGTGTGTGTAGGAGTGTGTATATAACTGTATGTATGTGTGTGTAGGAGTGTGTATATAATTGTATGTATGTGTGTGTATATAACTGTATGTATGTGTGTGTGTAGGAGTGTGTATATAACTATGTGTGTGTGTGTGTGTGTGTGTAGGAGTGTGTATAACTATGTGTGTGTAGGAGTGTGTATATAAGTGTATGTATGTGTGTGTAGGAGTGTGTATATAACTGTATGTATGTGTGTGTAGGAGTGTGTATATAACTGTATGTATGTGTGTGTAGGAGTGTGTATATAACTGTATGTATGTGTGTGTAGGAATGTGTATATAATTGTATGTATGTGTGTGTAGGAGTGTATATATAACTGTATGTATGTGTGTGTAGGAGTGTGTATATAACTGTATGTATGTGTGTGTAGGAGTGTGTATATAACTGTATGTATGTGTGTGTAGGAGTGTGTATATAACTGTATGTATGTGTGTGTAGGAGTGTGTATATAACTGTGTGTGTGTGTGTGTGTGTGTGTGTGTGTGTGTGTGTGTATGTGTGTGTAGGAGTGTGTATATAACTGTATGTATGTGTGTATGTGTAGGAGTGTGTATATAACTGTATGTGTGTGTGTGTGTGTAGGAGTGTGTATATAACTGTATGTATGTGTGTGTAGGAGTGTGTATATAACTGTATGTGTGTGTAGGAGTGTGTATATAACTGTATGTATGTGTGTGTAGGAGTGTGTATATAACTGTATGTATGTGTGTGTATATAACTGTATGTATGTGTGTGTGTGTAGGAGTGTGTATATAACTGTATGTATGTGTGTGTAGGAGTGTGTATATAACTGTATGTATGTGTGTGTAGGAGTGTATATATAACTGTATGTATGTGTGTGTAGGAGTGTGTATATAACTGTATGTATGTGTGTGTAGGAGTGTGCTCCAGGGTATTACCACCAGCCCCTCTCCTCTCTGAGCCCCCAGCAGAGGAAGACTCTGGTGGCTCCGCCCTGCCTGCCCTGCGCCTGCAACCACCACTCACACACCTGCGACCCACACACAGGGGACTGTCTGGTACACAAACACACACACACACACAACTCACACACACTCACACAGACTGGAGACTATCTGGTACTCACACATATCATACATACACACAGCATACACACACACAATACACACACACCATACACAACACACCGTACACGTACATATGTGTTTATACTCACATTTCTGTGTGTTTGTGTGTGTGTGTGTGTGTGTGTGTAGAGCTGCCAGCACCACACTTCAGGGCCTCGCTGTGAGCTGTGTGCTGCTGGATATTATGGGATGGTGACGGGATCCATCAACGACTGTTCTCTGTGTGCCTGCCCCCTGAAGGACAACAGGTGAATTATTCGTTATATATATATATATATATATATATATATATATATATATATATATATATATCTCCTCTCTGCTCTGTTGTAACCATATCATACCATTTATACCACTGTGTGTGTGTGTGTGTGTGTGTGTGTGTGTGTAGTTTCAGCCCTACCTGTGTATCCGAGGCGATGGGAGATTTCCGTTGCAATTCCTGTCAACCAGGATACCAGGGGAAATACTGCGAGAGGTAAATAAACTACTACTACTATATATATTATTTTAATACTACTACTACTATATATATTATACTACTACTACCATATATATTAGATATATGAGATATTATATATATTATATTAATATATATAATATATATGT
>JAOPHQ010001540.1:0-17500 GCA_030340625.1 Merluccius polli | reverse complement strand
TCAACAGTAGTTCTGCTGTCCTGCAACACAGCCAGCTGGTGAACACCACCGCACAAGGTCTGTCTGTCTACCTGTCTCTCTCTCTACCTGTCTTTCTCTCTATCTATCTGCCTACCTGTCTCTCTCTCTACCTGTCTCTCTCACTACCTGTCTGTCTACCTGTCTCTCTCTACCTGAGTGTCTGTCTACCTGTCTCTCTCTCTACCTGTCTCTCTCTCTACCTGTCTGCCTACCTCTCTCTCTCTCTACCTGTCTGTCTGTCTGTCTACCTGTCTCTCTCTCTACCTGTCTCTCTCGCTACCTGTCTTTCTACCTGTCTCTTTCTCTACCTGAGTGTCTGTCTACCTGTCTCTCTCTACCTGTCGCTCTCTCTATCTGTCTCTCTCGCTACCTGTCTGTCTACCTGTCTCTTTCTCTACCTGAGTGTCTGTCTACCTGTCTCTCTCTACCTGTTTGTCTGTCTACCTTTCTCTCTCTACCTGTCTGTCTGCCTGTGTCTCTCTACTCTATCTATCTATCTATCTATCTATCTATCTATCTATCTATCTATCTATCTATCTATCTATCTATCTAGTTATGTGCCTGTCTGTGTCTGCAGTCTGTGGCTGTCTTTCTGTCTGTCTGCCTGCCTGCCTGCCTGTCTGTCTAACAGATTGTGTGTTTTTTTTCTTCTAGGATTATCATCAAACATGACTCAGATGACGGCTCGTCTGGGATTGGTCTCTCAAGGTGTCCGTCATGTCCGCCTCCTGCTTCCTCAGCCAATCAGCACGCTCCACAGTCTAAACAGTAAGGAGCCTCTCAAGTGATATAATATATATTCTATATTATAAAATAATATGTTGCATTGGTTTGTGTGTAGGATCAGATGTGGGGGAGGTATCAGATTGGCTAACTGGCTAACTGTTTGCTGTGTGTAGGATCAGATGTGGGGGAGGCGAGGCATCTCATCTCGGCAATCCAGACCGACCTGCAGCAAGCTGTGAGGAGACTGGATGAGATGACATCAGAGCTGGAGAACTTTTCCTCTGTGGTGGAACGAGCCAATCACACGACACAACACACTAAGCAGCTGATGACCCAGTCAGACGGCACTGGTAACACACACACACACACACACACACACACAATTGACCATCTGATCCACTAGTGATGATGTAACAGTTATACCGCTTGTTCTCTCTCAGCCAATGAGGTACAGCGTAAGATGGAGGAGGCGGAGCTTCGTACAGACCGCCTCCTGAACAGGATGAAGCCGCTAAGCATGCTGGGAGAATCCATGGGGAGGAACCTGACTGACATCAGAGAGCTGATCAAACAGGCTCGCAGACAAGCTGCCTCGGTACACACAAACACACACACACACACACACACATGAATACTTAGATACACATAAACACATTTGCTGATGTTAGTGATGGTGATGATTGTGATGATGATGGTAATGGTGATGATGACGATCATGGTGTGTGTTGTGGGTGTGTGTGTAGATTTGTGTGGCGGTGGTGATGATGATGATGATGATGATGATGATGATGATGATGATGATGATGATGATGATGATGATGATGATGATGATGGTGGTGGTGTGTAGATTCGCGTGGCGGTGGCGGCGGATGCAGACTGTGTGCGGTCCTACCGGCCAGACGTTGGCTCCAGTAACTACAACACACTGAGCCTCACCTTCAGAACCAGCTCACCTGACAACCTGCTGTTCTACATGGGTAGCAACACTACGGTACACACACACACACACACCTGACAACCTGCTGTTCTACCTGGGCAGCAACACACACACACACACACTCTCACACGCACACAATCTGGTCACCTTTGACTTGAGTTATGATTTCAGGTGGACTTCCTGGCCGTAGAGATGCATGCTGGGAAGGTTTCTGTGGTGTGGAACGTGGGGTCTGGCGTGGCTCGGCTGGACTACCCTCACCTCCAGGTCACCAACAACAAGTGGACCCGCATCAACGTCACACGGTAAAACTTTATAATACATTGCTTTACATTATATTACTTAACATTACTTTACATTACTTTACATTATATTACTTACCATTACTTTACATTACTTTACATTATATTACTTACCATTACTTTACATTACTTTACATTATATTACTTACCATTACTTTACATTATATTACTTACCATTACTTTACATTACTTTACATTATATTACTTACCATTACTTTACATTACTTTACATTATATTACTGTACATTACTTCACAAGTGATTATGTTGTTATGTTATGTTGTTGTTTACAGGTTTGGAGTCCACGGCTCTCTCTCGGTTCAACAGCTGGAGTCAGGCTCCGGTCCGTTGCCCGTAGCAACGGCTCGGTCCCCAGGACCGGCACACATTCTAGAGGTTGACAATAACACTGTCATCCACATTGGAGGGATGGGCCAGCAGAGCCAGGTACAACACACACACACACACGCGCGCGCGCACACACACACACACACATACACGCGCGCACACACACACCACACAGATACATACATACACACACACATACACACAAATGTGTTGCAATTATTTTATTTATGTCCACAGAAATCAAATGTGTGTGTGTGTGTGTCTGTATGATGTGTGTGTGTGTGTGTGTGTGTGTGTGTGTGTGTGTGTGTGTGTAGAGGCCCTCTGCGCTGCGTGTTTCTACCTTTCAGGGTTGTATGGGGGAGGCATCTCTGAATGAGAAGAACATCGGCCTGTGGAACTACATCAGGAGAGAAGGGCGGTGTAGAGGCTGCTTTACCAGGTACACACACACACACACACACACACACACACACGGTGTAGAGCCTGCTTTACCAGGTACACACACACACAGTGTAGAGGCTGCTTTACCAGGTACACACACACACAGTGTAGAGGCTGCTTTACCAGGTACACACACACACAGTGTAGAGGCTGCTTTACCAGGTACACACACACACAGTGTAGAGGCTGCTTTACCAGGTATGTGTGTGTGTGTGTGTGTGTGTGTGTGTGTGTGTGTGTAGTCCTCAGTCAGAGGAGACGTCCTTCCAGTTCGATGGCAGTGGTTTCTCTGTGGTGCAGAAAGCGCTGCGCTCCACTTCCACCTCCATCGTCCTGCTGTTTAAAACCCTCTCCCCCAGCGGACTGCTGCTCTACCTCGCCTCCAACGCCACGGTACCTGTCCTGTTTACTTCCTGTAGTGTGGCTTCCTCTTTGTTGTTTACGTCCTGTAGCATGACTTCCTGTTTGTTGTTTACGTCCTGTAGCATGACTTCCTCTTTGTTGTTTACGTCCTGTAGCATGACTTCCTGTTTGTTGTTTACGTCCTGTAGCATGACTTCCTGTTTGTTGTTTACGTCCTGTAGCATGACTTCCTGTTTGTTGTTTACGTCCTGTAGCATGACTTCCTCTTTGTTGTTTACGTCATGTAGCATGACTTCCTGTTTGTTGTTTACGTCCTGTAGCATGACTTCCTCTTTGTTGTTTACGTCCTGTAGCATGACTTCCTGTTTGTTGTTTACGTCCTGTAGCATGACTTCCTCTTTGTTGTTTACGTCCTGTAGCATGACTTCCTGTTTGTTGTTTACGTCCTGTAGCATGACTTCCTGTTTGTTGTTTACGTCCTGTAGCATGACTTCCTGTTTGTTGTTTACGTCCTGTAGCATGACTTCTTGTTTGTTGTTTACGTTCAGTAGCATGACTTCCTGTTTGTTGTTTACTTCCTATAGCATGACTTCCTGTTTGTTGTTTACTTCCCGTCGCATGACGTCCCATTTGTTGTTTACTTCCTGTAGCGTGACTTCCTGTCCATGGAGCTGGTGGAGGGGCGGTTCCGTTTGACCTTTGACCTAGGGTCCGGTGCCCTGGCAATGACCTCCAGCAAAACATACAACTCTGGAGTCTGGACCAAGATCACCCTCCAGAGAACCAGACGCAAGGGTAAGCTGTCTGTCTGCCTGTCTGTCTGTCCATCTGTTTACCTGTCTGTTAGCCAGTCTGTCCATCTGTTTACCTGTCTGTTAGCCAGTCTGCCTGTCTGTCTGTCTGACTGTGTGTCTGTGTCTCCAGGCTACCTGTCCATCATGGCTGCTGACCAATCATCAGAGAAGGAGGTGTTGGAGGCGGAGTCTCGAGGGACAGCCTCCGATCTGAACCGAGCTGACCTCGACCCTATTTACATAGGAGGACTTCCTGCCTCTCGACCAATCAGGTTAGAGCTTCACCCACTGCTGCCAATCAATCAGTGATAACCTTCATCTTTTCACTTTGCTCACTCTTCTCCATCTGTCTGCCTGTTTGTCTTTCTACCTGTCTGTCTGTCTCTCTCTTTGTCTGTCTGTCTGCAGACGTCAGGTGGTTTCCAGGTCTTTTGTCGGCTGTATAAAGAACGTGGAGATTGCTCGCTCCAACTTTGACCTTCTGCAGGATGCTTACGGGGTGAAGAAGGGCTGCGTGCTAGAGGTAACCGCAGCAAACTAGCAACTAACTAGCTACTAACTAGTCTAGCTAGATGTAACTGCAGCTAACTAGCTACTAACTAGTCTAGCTAGAAGTAACCACAGCTAACTAGCTACTAACGAGTCTATCTAGAGGTATCCACAGCTACCTAGCAGCTAACTAGCTACTAGCTAGTCTAGCTAGAGGTAACCGCAGCTAACTAGCAGCTAACTAGATACTAACTAGACTAGTCCTCAATAAATACAGCTAACTGACAGCTAACTAGCCGAGATAAACACAGCTCGCTAGCCTAGCTAGAGGTAAGCTAAAGGTAAACACCGCTAACTGTCTGTCTGCCTGTCTGTGTGTGTGTGTGTGTGTGTGTAGGCGGTGAGGAGTGTGTCTGTGTTAAAGGAGGGGTATGTGCAGCTTGCTGTTCCATCTCTTGGCCACGAGGGGCAGCTGTTCCTCACCTTCTCCACCAGGAACTCCTCTGGTCTCCTATTGGCTGCTTTTAACAACACACCCAGAGCACAGGTACAACAACAGGAAACAAGACGAGTTCTAACAATAAATATATAAATTATATATATAACAACGTGTGTGTGTGTGTGTGTGTGTGTGTGTGTGTGTTTACAGTTCCTGCTGGTTGTCCAGCTGGTTCCGGGAGGTGTGAGGGTGGAGCTAAGCCTGGGGGGTGGAGCTAGTCGAAGGGTGGAGGTGAAACCACGGAATGGATTATTTTCAGACGGCCTGGAACATTCCCTCATCATCTCTAGGACCAGGAAGTAAGTGTTTCCATGGTTACCGTTACAATCAATGGGATATTTAAAAATGGTGGGTTTGTGCATTGAGTTCTTTGTCGTGCAATGTGACAATTCTGTTGACCAACGGTCAGTGTTTCTAGCTCCTCCTTGTGTACCAATCAATGGTCTGCAGTGTTTCTAGCTCCACCTGGTTGACCAATCAACAGTCTGCAGTGTTTCTAGCTCCTCCTGGTTGACCAATCAACAGTCTGCAGTGTTTCTAGCTCCTCCTGGTTGACCAATCAACAGTCTGCAGTGTTTCTAGCTCCTCCTTGTGTACCAATCAATGGTCTGCAGTGTTTCTAGCTCCACCTGGTTGACCAATCAACAGTCTGCAGTGTTTCTAGCTCCTCCTGGTTGACCAATCAACAGTCTGCAGTGTTTCTAGCTCCTCCTGGTTGACCAATCAACAGTCTGCAGTGTTTCTAGCTCCTCCTTGTGTACCAATCAACAGTCTGCAGTGTTTCTAGCTCCTCCTTGTGTACCAATCAATGGTCTGCAGTGTTTCTAGCTCCTCCTGGTTGACCAATCAACAGTCTGCAGTGTTTCTAGCTCCTCCTTGTTGACCAATCAACAGTCTGCAGTGTTTCTAGCTCCTCCTGGTTGACCAATCAACAGTCTGCAGTGTTTCTAGCTCCTCCTTGTTGACCAATCAACAGTCTGCAGTGCGGGTCACTCCACCTAGTGAGTCAGACTGACACAATACTAACATAATACTCTCTCTCTCAGAACGCTGTCAGTCCAGGTAGATGAGGACCATGTGGCGTCAACTCCCCTGTCGTCGGGTGAATCTTCCTCTCTGCCTCCATCTTCTGTCTTCATTGGTGGACTTCCATTAGGAGAGGAGAGCCGTCTGCCAATCAGATTACAGAATGCATCCAGATCCTTCCGGGGCTGCATTCAGAATCTAATAGTCAACCACAAGTATGTTTCTGTCTGTCTCTCTCTCTGTCTGTCTCTCTGTGTCTCTGTCTGTCTGTCTGTCTCTCTGTCTGTCTGCCTGTCTGTTTCTCTGTCTGTCTGTTTCTCTGTCCATCAGGTGATGAAGTGTGTTTTGCTAACAAGCTGTTTGAATGACAGGTTGGTGGACCTATCGGGTGCTTTGAGGTATGATGGGGTGCAGCTAGACAGCTGCCTATTGGAGGAGAGGACCAGGGGGGCGGTGCTTCCAGATGACCACGAAGTAGAGCCCACACCTGACCCCTCCCCCTCAGCAGTGACTCCTCCCACTCACCTCAGCGCTTTCATGCCGCAAACACTAACGGTACAATACACACATGACATGAAATTTCACTGCTAGCTGGACATGTATGACTTTGTGACAAATAAATCTTGAACTTGAACTTGATACGTTGATACATTGTTTTTGCTGATTGATGATTGGTTACTGATGTTTTTCTGATTGCTCCAGTGTGTCTCGGGGGAGGAGCCAAACTTCCTGCCTTCAACCAATCAATTTGGTTTGACCAGAAACAGTCACATGACCTTCAATATAAACCCCAGCACTGTCCGCAAAGGGTAAACACGCACACACATTAATCATTAATCATAGGCCTATCAGTCAATCATGAATTTGACATTGATGCATTATTATATCAATCATTTAACACCGTGTGTGTGTGTGTGTGTGTGTGTGCGCACATGTGTGTGTGTGTGTGTGTCTGTGTGTGCATGTGTCTAGTTTTGTGCTGGAGCTGTCGCTGCGTACCCATGCTGACAGTGGTATGGTCTACCTGCTGAGCTCCAACAACATGGACTACGCCACTCTGCAGCTGAACGGGGGGAGGCTGCTCTTTACTCTGGACCTGGGCCGAGGCCCCATCTCCTCTAGCTCCGCCCACCTGGTCAACGATGGACAGTGGCACACCGTGAGACACACACAATCACACTCACACTCTCAATCACCCACACACACACTCACAAACACACACACACTCTCCTATACATACACTAACCACCCCTCCTTCTCAGGTGCGGACTGAGTTCGCGAAACGCTGGGTCTCCATGGCGATAGACGGAGTGACATCACATCCTGTATCTGTGAAGGGCAATCAGCTGGACGTAGACAAGACACTTTATCTGGGAGGAGTGGCTCACAAACACACCTGGAGCAGCACTAATGTAATACACACACACACACCTGGACCATCACTACACACACCTGGACCATCACTACACACACCTGGACCATCACTACACACACCTGGACCATCACTAACATAACACACACACACACACACCTGGACCATCACTCTCTTTCCCTCTACCTGTCTGTCTGACCTGTCTCTCTACCTGTCTCTCTGCCCCTCTCTATATCCGTTTGTCTAACTGTGTCTGACCTGTCTATCTACCTGTCTGTCTGACCTGTCTCTCTACCTGTCTGTCTACTTGTCTCTCTACCTGTCTACCTGTCCAGGTGACCCATAGTCTCCCAGGGTGTATCCAGGACGTCCGTCTTAATGGGGTCCGGTTGAAGACGCCTGCCTCCCAGCACAATACTACCTCCTGTTTCACACACACGCAGACCGGAAGTTACTTCAGTGGCTCAGGATTCGCTGCTCTCTGTAAGTCTGGTTGCACTCATCTATGTGTATGTTGTCAATGTGTGTGTGTGTGTGTGTGTGTGTGTGTGTGTGTGTGTTAATGTGCTCTCATTGTGTGTGTGTGTGTGTGTATTAATGGCTCTCATTGTGTGTGTGTGTATTAGTGCCCGAGGGATATAAGGTTGGCTCTGACATGTCGGTGTCTTTGGAGATCCGGACTGGCCAATCAGAAGCTGTGTTACTGGGCATCAGCAGCTCCAAGGTGGATGCTATTGGCCTGGAGATCATCGGCAGAAAGGTAGAGTACAGATGATGTCATCCAACGAGTATAGATGATGTCATCGAACCTCATCTAATCTAATCTCTCTCATCTCACCTCACCTAACCTCATCTCACCTAACCTAATCTAAACTACTCTAATCTCATCAAACTAAAGCTAATCTAATCTAAATTAATCTAATCTAACCTTATCAAATGTATGCTCATCTAATAATATAACCTATTCTAATCTAACCGTAATGTAATAATGTAATAATCATATAATGTAATGTAATCTGCTGGTCAGGTGGTGTTCCATGTGAATAACGGAGCGGGTCGCGTGTCAGTGGAGTCCGTCTCTGGGGTGTGTGACGGCCGCTGGCACCACCTGGTGGCCACTAAGAGTAAGAACAGCCTGCTGCTCAGTGTAGACGGGCACACCTCCATCACCCACAACCCCTACCCACAATCCACCTCTGCTGAGACCAACAACCCTGTGTATCTGGGAGGATATCCAAGTAAGACACACACGCATGCATGCACGCACACACACACACACACACACACACACACACACACACACACGTCATGGTATAATGAGATAATGTTCTCTCCTCAGGTGAGGTGAAGCAGAACAGCCTGTCGTCCTCCGTCTCCTTCAGAGGCTGCATGAAGAAGATGAAGCTCATTAAGGGTCATGTGACTAAGATTCTGGACCTTAGCTCCGCCTTTTTGCTGTCTGGGGTCACACCCAACTCCTGCCCTGCCGCCCAACCACACGCAGCCTGATTCCTATTGGTCAACACACACACACACACACACACACACGCAGTTTGAGTCCTATTAGTCCACACATGGCTATATTACTGTTGTTAGCAACAGTGCTATATGCTATAGTGTTGTTAGCTAGAGCGCTATATGCTATATTAGTGTTGTTAGCTACAGTGCTGTATGCTATAGTGTTGTTAGTGCAGTGCTATATGCTATAGTGTTGTTAGCTACAGCGCTATCTGCTATTCTGTTGTTAGCTACAGCGCTATATATGCAATAGTGTTGTTAGCTACAGCGCTATATGCTATATTAGTGTTGTTAGCTACAGTGCCATATGCTATAGTGCTGTTAGCTACAGCGCCTCATGCAATATTAGGGTTGTTATTGTGGGGTCTAGCTGCTTGCAGTAGCCTTAGCTGAATGTTTTAGTTGAAACGTGTATTTTTGTTATCATGGCAACAAGAATTGAACTACTGTTTTTAATGACTCAAGAAAATAATCAATGTTTGACGATGATTAAACCATTTAATAAAGTTTTGTCCAATCAATTTTATTGTACTTGCATTTGATGAAAATGTGTCTGTAGACTATTCTAATACAATACATGGTTCCTAATAAAAGATTCTTAATTTCTTATAGTTTGTGGTGTTTGTGATAACTCCAGCCTCACTTGGTGCAGTCCACCACCAGTCCCCTACTCCCAGCCTCACTTGGTGCAGTCCACCACCAGTCCCCTACTTCCAGCCTCACTTGGTGCAGTCCACCACCAGTCCCCTACTTCCAGCCTCACTTGGTACAGTCCACCAGTCCCCTACTTCCAGCCTCACTTGGTACAGTCCACCAGTCCCCTACTTCCAGCCTCACTTGGTGCAGTCCACCACCAGTCCCCTATTTCCAGCCTCACTCGGTACAGTCCACCAGTCCCCTACTTCCAGCCTCACTTGGTACAGTCCACCACCAGTCCCCTACTTCCAGCCTCACTCGGTACAGTCCACCACCAGTCCCCTACTTCCAGCCTCACTTGGTGCAGTCCACCACCAGTCCCCTACTTCCAGCCTCACTCGGTGCGGTCCACCAGTCCCCTACTCCCAGCCTCACTCGGTACAGTCCACCACCAGTCCCCTACTTCCAGCCTCACTCGGTACAGTCCACCACCAGTCCCCTACTTCCAGCCTCACTTGGTACAGTCCACCAGTCCCCTACTTCCAGCCTCACTCGGTACAGTCCACCACCAGTCCCCTACTTCCAGCCTCACTCGGTACAGTCCACCAGTCCCCTACTTCCAGCCTCACTCGGTACAGTCCACCACCAGTCCCCTACTTCCAGCCTCACTTGGTACAGTCCACCACCAGTCCCCTACTTCCAGCCTCACTCGGTGCAGTCCACCACCAGTCCCCTACTTCCAGCCTCACTTGGTACAGTCCACCAGTAGACACGCCCACATGTGATTGACCTTAGTGACGTTTTAAACACATAATGGAACCAGCAGATGAAGTGGTTGTCAGGTAGACAGCATAAGAATCATCCAAACATTCAAACTTCTGTTCATATATATATATTTATTATAGTTCACAATTTTTGTTTGTGTTTTGCAAGCATCATCTTGATCAAATTAAATCATTTTAAATAAAATATATATACATTATGATCAAATGAATGACCTACATTTAGTATAAAAGTGTATTTCATATGAAGGTTGCAGTTGACCTGGTTTAAAAGGCTTTTGTTTTGTGTCCAATACTTCTGCATGCTGCTTATTGTTCATACAGTATATAGTATACGGTATACTTCTAGTATACAGTATGGTAAATGTATATATATATAAATAAATATAACTGTGTAAATATACTGCCATATATATTCCATATGTTTCAGCCTGGAATATATGGATCATGAAATAGTGCTAATAGGCTACTACTACTACTACTAGTGCTACTACTAGTAGTAGTAGTAGTAGTTGTAGTAGTAATACTGTATTAGGAGTAGAAGTAGTAATAGTGTAGTACTAGTAATAGTCACAATAGTAGTAGTACTAGTAGTAGTTGTAGTAGTAGTAATACTGGAGTACTAGTATTAGTGGTAATTCTGTAGTACTAATAGTCATAGTAGTAGTAATACTGTAGTACTACTAGTAGTAGTAGTAGTAGTAGTAGTAATAGTAGTAGTAATACTGTAGTACTAATAGTCATAGTAGCAGTAGTAGTCATAGTGGGAGTAGTAGTAGTCAGTGGTAGTAGTAGTAGTAGTAGTAGTAGTAGTAGTAGTAGTAATACTGTCGTAGTAGTTTTAGTACTAGTAGTAGCAGTAGTAGTAGTAGTAATACTGTCGTAGTAGTTTTAGTACTAGTAGTAGCAGTAGTAGTAGTAGTAATACTGTCGTAGTAGTTTTAGTACTAGTAGTAGCAGTAGTAGTAGTAGTAATACTGTCGTAGTAGTTTTAGTACTAGTAGTAGCAGTAGTATTAGTACTCAGGTCCAGTGGTGTGAGGACTGAGGTCGAGGTTTGAGCAGCCAGGTACATGAAGGGTTAACCAGGTGGACATCCATCAATACAGTGTCTGGATGTAGACATCTCTCTCCTGCAGACAGACACATACACAGACAGACAGGTAGGCAGACAGACAGACAGAAACAGATAGACAGACAGGTAGGCAGGTAGACAGACATACAGACAGACAGACAGACAAACAGACAGACAGACAGGCAGGCAGACAGACAGGTAAGGAGGCAGACATGTAGGTAGAGAGACAGACAGGTAGGCAGGCAGACAGACAGGTAGGCAGGCAGACAGGTAGGTAGGCAGACATGTAGGTAGACAGACAGACAGGTAGGCAGACAGACAGGCAGGCAGACAGACAGATTTGTAAATCATGTGTAGATAACATTTGTAATTGAGTGAATTGAGAACTCACCAATGTTTCCTCCGACTTCGAACAAACAATTTACGTCCTCATAACCTGTCCTGTAAGAATAAAAACACACATAATCTAGTTGTGTGTGTACCTGTTCTCATATTGTTGTGTGTGTACCTGTTCTCATATTGTTGTGTGTGTACCTGTTCTCATATTGTTGTGTGTGTACCTGTTCTCATATTGTTGTGTGTGTACCTGTTCTCATATTGTTGTGTGTGTACCTGTTCTCATATTGTTGTGTGTGTACCTGTTCTCATATTGTTGTGTGTGTACCTGTTCTCGTATTGTTGTGTGTGTACCTGTTCTTGTATTGTTGTGTGTGTACCTGTTCTCATATTGTTGTGTGTGTACCTGTTCTCGTCTTGTTGTGTGTGTATACCTGTTCTCATATTGTTGTGTGTGTACCTGTTCTCATACTGGAAGCGGGCGATGATGTCCTTGGCCTTGGTGTGTCTGTCTAGTTGTATCGCCATGGAAACCTTGGAATGGAGGGGGGCATGAACCCGGATCACCCCCTCCCACAGAACAGGTACCTGAGAGAAGATGGTACAGTCTGGACCGTTCATATCATATAGTCTATAGTATCTCTATATAGTATCAAACTATAGACCGCTAGACCAGCATCAAACGTGTGTCTTCTAACCTGGTTCTTGTTGTTCTTGTCCTGTCTCTTCTTAAATCCTTTCTTATGGCGGGTCATCTGGTTCACCTGTCTCACCTGGGACATCAAGAAGCATGGCACCTGGACCAGGTAGATAGACAATATATATATATTTATTATTATTATTATTATTATTATTATTATTATTAATAATATTAATAATAATTATTTATTTATTTTTAATACAAGAAGCACCCTGACTGAGTTGCTCTGGCTGATAGCCTTGCTTCGTGTGTGTGTGTGTGTACCGTCCACAGTAAGTCTCGGTGTGTAACCAACAGTTGGACGAGGTGTGCAGCGCCTACAGCCTCTTCCATCTCGTCTTGTTGCCGAGTAACGGAATGCTTGTTTCCATGGTGGCTGGGGAAGAGGTTGGGAGCGATCACCATGGCAACATTCCATAGAGACATCCTGTTCTTCTCCTGGTGAGACACAACCTTACTGAGGAAACACAGCAGCACCTGCACACAAACAGACACGTGTGTGTGAGTGTGTGTGTGTGCGCGTGCGTGTGTGTGCGTGTGTGTGTGTGCGTGTGTGTGCGTGCGTGTGTACCTTCAGCAGGTGTCTGTTGGCTTCAGGCAGCAGCAGAGTGAGGAGATGGAGTCCCTGAATCTGATGCACCTGAGAGGAAATTCCTGGAGAGAGAGATAGAGAGACATAGAGACACATAGAGAGAGAGAGGTAGAGAGACATAGAGACACATTTCTTAATTGCAATGTTTACACTTTCCTGAAATGTTATAGTTAGTAATGTGTGTGTGTGTACCCAGCAGGGAGCTGTAGGGGGGGAGGTGCAGTGAGGTGAGGAGGGGGGAGGGGAGGTCTCTGAGGAACATCTTCATCAGTCCGGACGCTTCCTGCGGTCTCACTGTCGACCAATCAAACTGCCCCGCTGAGAACTTCTTATCCAGCTCCCTGCGGAGGAACTACACACACACACATGCACACAAACACACCCACACAGCCACACACATACACACACACGCAAACACACACACATGAGCATGCGCACACGCACTATATAGGGAACCAGAATAGTGCACTATATAGGGAACCAGAATAGTGCACTATAGGGAACCAGAATAGTGCACTATATAGGGAACAAGTCGACCAATCAGAACACAGTTACCTTCAGTCTAGCAGCTGATCCTGGAACCCTCAGAATCCCCTCCGTCTCCAGACCTGTCTGTTCTAGGATATAAAGTAGCTACACACACACACACACACACACACACACACACACACACACACACACACACACACACACACACACACACACATATAGTTTGTTTACCTTTCTAAAGACAGGATGCTGTATTATATTACATCCAGTATTTATTATATTAAATACAGTACGATTTATTAAATGCAGTATGGTTTATTATATTAAATACAGTATGGTTTATTATATTAAATACAGTATTGTTTATTATATTAAATAAGGTATAGTTTATTATAGTAAATATGGTATAGTTTATTATGTTAAATACAGTATAGTTTATTATAGTAAATATGGTATAGTTTATTATGTTAAATGCGGTATAGTTTATTATAGTAAATACAGAATAGTTTATTATAGTAAATATGGTATAGTTTATTATAGTAAATACAGAATAGTTTATTATAGTAAATATGGTATAGTTTATTATAGTAAATACAGAATAGTTTATTATAGTAAATAGGGTATAGTTTATTATAGTAAATATGGTATAGTTTATTATAGTAAATACAGAATAGTTTATTATAGTAAATATGGTATAGTTTATTATAGTAAATACAGAATAGTTTATTATAGTAAATAGGGTATAGTTTATTATAGTAAATAAGGTATAGTTTATTACATACAGTATGGTGTTTACCTTTCTAAAGACAGCAGGAACTGTCTCTCCTGAGTAGAGCTTCCTGTCTCTCTCCAACAGAGATGACAACGCAACTCCAAACACACCGCTGTCTGAGAGAGAGACAGGTAGAGAGACAGACAGGCAAACAGACAGACAAGTATAGAGATGGATTAGGCTCCTCCTCCTCTCCCCCCCTCCTCCTCCTCTTCACCTCCTCCTACTCCTCCTCATCTCCTCTCCTCCACTCCTCTTTTCACCTCCTCCTCAACTCCTCTTCCCCCTTCTCACCTACTACTCCTCTCCTCTTTCCCTCCTCCTCCTCTCCATGTCCTCATCTCCACCTCCTCCTCCTACTCCTCCTCTCCTCTTCCTTTCCATGTCCTCACCTCCTCCTCACCTCCTCCTCTCCTCCTTGTCCTCGACTCTTCCTCCTCACCTTTGCCTAGACTTCTCTGCCGTGGAGTCTTAGTTTTGGGGGTCTGCACTCCCATGGAGCTGAGGAAGGTGGAGAGCTCTATGAGGGAGATGAAGCCCAGCTGGGTGACATCTGCTGGGGACAGATCCTCCACTTGCACCAGGACCCCCTTGGAGGTGGGCAGCTGGAGAACCTGCCAGCACAAAGCAAAACAAAGTAACACATCGTTACTATGGACTAATAACACAGTAGTAATTACTAGCACTCATTACTAGGACTAGTAACACACAGTATAGTTACCTAGTTAGTATACTAGTAACACAAAGTGGTTAACTAGTTAGTCCACTAGTAACCTGATATAGGCTCTTGGGTGGAGTTACACCTTGTTACCTGTTTTGAGATATAAATTAGAAAACTCATTTGCGTGAGTCGATGAAGCTTTCAGAAGGAAATTTTAATAAGTGTATTCCTGGTCAGTCTATACAGTGTTTATTTTTATTTATTTTTTACAGTTTACTACTGCTGGCTGAGCTCAAATCTGGGTGAACGCGATGTTTCCTTTTCTTTCCCTTCAAATCTACTTCGACCAATCATGTTGCTGGGGGCGGGATCTGTAGATGGGTGATGGAATGGGTCTCTACTGGAAACCTGACCGGTGGAACCACAACAAACATGATATGGCCGACCATTAACCTCAGCTCCAGAAGAGGACTGATAACTAAAATGACAGAATGGTAACAAACTCAAACTCAGCCAGCACTGGTAAACTCAACTTTTCCTGTAGCAGGTGGGAAGACGAGCTAAGACGGCTGTAAAGGTTTTAAATCAAACCTGTGTAGTAGACCGGCCACTGTAGAAATACATTTGATAAAATGGTCTTCTGAAATCTCTTGCACTCACGAATCAGTTTATCTTTGGTAGAATATCTCCGTAACGTAACAGGAAACGCTGCGTAACTCCGCCCCCTCGCACTTCCTGGTTTCCGGCCAGCCGCTGTCAAAGAAGTTTGACTATGCTGTAGCCGAACTCCTGGGTTCGAGATTAGTACACTAGTAACACAGAGTAGTTCATTAGTTGTTACACTAGCAACACAGTATAGTTACCTAGTTAGTATAGTTAACTAGTTGTTACACTAGTAAAACACAGTATAGTTACCTAGTTAGTATAGTTAACTAGCTAATACACTAATAACATGAAGTAGTTAACTAGTTGTTACACTAGCAACACAGTATAGTTACCTAGTTAGTATAGTTAACTAGTTGTTACACTAGAAAAACACAGTATAGTTACCTAGTTAGTATAGTTAACTAGTTAGTACACTAGTAACACAGAGTAGTTAACTAGTTGTTACACTAGCAACACAGTATAGTTACCTAGTCAGTATAGTTAACTAGTTGTTACACTAGTAAAACACAGTATAGTTACCTAGTTAGTATAGTAAACTAGTTGCTACACTAGTAACACAGAGTAGTTAACTAGTTGTTACACTAGCAACACAGTATAGTTACCTAGTCAGTATAGTTAACTAGTTGTTACACTAGTAAAACACAGTATAGTTACCTAGTTAGTATAGTAAACTAGTTGCTACACTAGTAACACAGAGTAGTTAACTAGTTGTTACACTAGCAACACAGTATAGTTACCTAGTCAGTATAGTTAACTAGTTGTTACACTAGTAAAACACAGTATAGTTAGCTAGTTAGTATAGTTAACTAGTTGCTACACTAGTAACACACATATGGCAAGCTGTTTGAACGTGTATTAATACTTTCAAACTATTTGCTAGGAAACAGGAAGTGCTCACTAGAAGATCCGCATTTCCATGGAGACGCTGGCAGGCAACGCCCCTTTTGTGGTCAGACACGCCCTCTGAGTAGGGCAGCTCAGATACCAGCCAATCAGCCACTACTGGCTGCTTCTGCTCTGGGTGGCTGCTGGGTGTGTGTGTAGGAAGGTGTGTTGTTGTGTGTGTGTCTGTATGTGTGTGTGTTGTTCTGTGTGTGTGTGTTGAATTGTCTGTGTGTGTAGGAGAGTGTGTGTGTGTTGTAGTGGCCGTGTTTGTGTCTGTAGGTGTGCATGTAGGAGAGTGTGTGTGTGTTGTAGTGGCCGTGTTTGTGTCTGTAGGTGTGCATGTAGGAGAGTGTGTGTGTGTTGTAGTGGCCATGTTTGTGTCTGTAGGTGTGCATGTAGGAGAGTGTGTGTGTGAATATGGAAGATCTTCATCCTCAGACGGTGGGAAATTTGGAAAGGTAGGTCGCACTGAAAACACACACACACACACACTCAGTGTTTTGAAACCACTGTATATAATGTATAATGTTATTGATATTCAGTATAGTAGGTCTGTATAGTATACATATACGCTATATAATGTATAATCACAGACAGACAGACAGAAAGACAAGCAGACAGAGAGACACACAGACAGACAGGCAGACAGGCACCTCTTGGTCTATGGATGGTCTTGGTGGTTCTGTGAAATCTGGTGGGGGTGGAGTCAGGGGGTTCGGGAGAGATCTGCACCAACAGATCATCATCATCATCATCATCATCATCATCATCATCATCATCATCATCATCATCATCATCAACATCATCATCATCATCATCATCATCATCATCATCATCAATATCTGGTGTTACCATGGTGAATATCTGGTGTGTTACGATGGTGAATATCTGGTATCTTACCATGGTGAATATCTGGTGTGTTACGATGGTGAATATCTGCCATGGTGAATATCTGGTATCTTACCATGGTGAATATCTGGTGTGTGTTACCATGGTGAATATCTAGTGTGTTACCATGGTGAATATAGCTGGTGTGTTACCATAATGAATATCTGGTGTGTCACCATGA
>JAOPHQ010001539.1:32500-55867 GCA_030340625.1 Merluccius polli | reverse complement strand
ACAGCCGATTCTACCGAGTTTCCACACACCACCCCAGCGTCCTCGTGGTGGTCACAGTTGTGCGTCCCCAGCCCTGCGTGCTTGCAGTCCAGCAGACTGGCCTCCATGCCGGTGCACTGCACATCGTCCAGCAGGATACGCAGGCTCCAGCCCTGGCCGAACTCCGAGTGCTTGGCTGCTTTCAGGGCGCTGCGGAAGCCCAGCTGTCGGCACACCACCTCGGCGTTCCTGCCCGTCCACAGGTCGTCGCACACCGTGCCCCACTCGCCGCCGGCGTAGATCTCCACCCTGCCGCGGTCGCCCAGCTCGTGCCCCTCTCCGGCCAGCCTCACCGCTCCGTCGGCCGGGGGCGGGGCACCCTCCGCCCGGTGCTTGCCCTTCCGGCGACGCCCTTTCCGCTTGGGTTGCCTGGGTGGACGGGTGGTGGTGGTGGTGGTGGTCATAAGGGGCGTGGTGGGATCCAGTTGTCCCAGGTCGTCAATGAGCTCCTGGAGCCAGTCCTCGACGGGGTAGAGATCAGCCTCGCTGTGGGTGGGGAGCTCCATGCCGGTGAGGGCTGTAGTCAGAGAGATAAGAAAGACAAGATTAAAGGGTAGTATTTCTTGCACTAAAAGACTTCAAGAAATACTTTCTCATAATCACTAATGATTCTCCTTGCAATAAGCTACTCGGACTCTAACACATTCTAAAAAGTTTTCATTATGCTTTGAGTTCTTTAATATCACATTAGTAGCAGTTAAAAATAACATCCTCATCCTTTACAAGCGGTCAGGAACCTTTTCAGTTGGCAGAGCCATAAAGAAAATGAATGTTTTGAAGTTGTGCAAAGACGAGCCAAAGAAGAGTTTATGTAATTATCACTGAACCTTTTTTGGGGAGATAGTATTGTTTGAAAATGTACCATTTAGGCTGGAAAGAATACTTCCCTTGTCTGGCATTTTCTTATCTCCTCTGATTGTAGATTATGGTATTATGGTAAATAGATGTGAGATGTTCAGTTTGGTCGGTCTGTGCCAACCAGTTGGGTAGCGCGAGACGGCCTTATCTGTAATATCTTAAAGGTTGTATTCAACCGATATGAATCACTGAGATGGAGTAACGGGATGCTGGTTAGTTTAATGGTATAAAGGCAAAAAAACAATACAACTCGCACTCCAACACAACTATGCCAATAGGGGGAGACATAAGACTATAAATGTAGTACTACCGTGGATATAGGAGTACTACTAGCCCTAAAGAGCTCACCATGTCAACAGAGCCATTGTGACCCTGAACACTGGGGGAAAAGTGCACCACATGCTAAAATGTTTTGACTTGGGGAAGCAATTCAAAACGCCCACTTGTAAGATCGCTAAAGCAGTGTGTTTACGAATAGTCCCAATGGTTTCCCCCAGTCTTTTTAGAGAGTTCTCATGCAACACTGTGTGTCTGTGTGTGTGTGTGTGTGTGTGTGTGTACACCTCGTGGAGAACTTCTACAATAGCAAGCTATTAAGCCTTTATGTACTGTTAAAAACATTGAGCAGCACCAGTTGAAAATCACTGGTCTGATGTTGTAGTTCTTTTAGTCATATTTTAAACGGGCATTTGCTCTTTATTTCTTGGACATAATTTCGAATGACCAATTTTAAAAATGATGTGATGAACCATACCCTGAGTTGTTTGAAAGCCTAGCTGCCCGAATAGAAGAAATATATAATTTTAGTCTGTAGACTCCCAGAGAATTTCTTCGTCACATCAAGTGGGCGGGACTACCCAGCTCTATACCGTTACGTGTGATTTGAACTAAAGTAGAACATAATTTCTACACATTGGCTGAGCTGAGTAGATCAGTGTTACACATCTAAAAAACTATTGAAAGAATAAAAGAATAAAATAAAAAGATAACAAGATAAAAACCAATCCCACCATCAGTCAAAGTGTGTAATGAGCTTATTAGCTCATATCATATCATATGTGTGGACTCACTTTCCTGCGGTTTGAACTCGACAAGCTTGCTCTTAACTCTGACAGGAAGAGGGTCGTAGTGGCACTGTCCTGGTGCAGCTCGTCTTTAAAAAACACAAAAAAAACGGACAATGACCACTTTTGTTTAAAACAGAATAAGGTCTAATATATTCCTACATCTCGTTTACGCATAAATAAAGTCCGCCTGCTTTGACATTTGTTTGTTTTAACCCAGGGCCATGAATAATAAGGATTAGTGATGATGGCTGGGAAACAAATTAGGTGATATAACCACGCTAATACTGAATGCTGAGGCTTGAATTCAAAAGCTCTGCAAATACAGAGGAGACTGAGAAAAGCAAAGAGAGAGAGCGAGAGAGAGAGAGAGAGAGAGCGAGAGAGAGAAAAGCTGTCAAATTGAGTGTCAGTGAAAGACATTTATGCTGCCAGAAATGCTGCACACACACGCACACACACACTTGAACTCATTCCTGAAAATGGGCAAAAAACATGATTCCGAAAAATCACACCTTTAAATTTTAAATAAAATAAACAAGACCAAGATGTGCAAAAGTGAACCACCATTGGTCTCTTGACTTTATACAAGCGAAACCAATCTTGTTCTTTTCAAATGGTTGTCATGTGACTGAAATGGCTAGCTTAGATATTGCTAACAGATGTGTGCTCTAAAATCGTTGTCTCTGGGAAAAGCTAAGCAGAGATGGCCTACACTGTTGTTTACACCGTAAGAGTTCACTGTTCAAAGTGGATACTAGGAAAGGAGGGGTGTGCCCGTGAAAAACAATACGCACCTAGAGGGATCCACCACCTTATACAGGACACCCGAAGGTGACGTCGCACTCGGTATTTCCGTGGACATGAAATACAGCTCACCTTGATAGAAAAACAACCAAGCAAACATTCATGGGAATTTTTTAACAATTACAGGCAACACAATCTACAAAAACATAAAGGCAACCATTATACAACTGAAATCCTATTCATGTTTATTCTATTCGTAACAATTCATGAAGTAACATCAACCTGTAAGAAAAAGAAATACGTTTTGGAATGCAGTGTTGGTGATGCCAAAAGGACATGCGAGGCAGCATGAAATGATGTCTTTTACAAAGTAAAAAAAAAAGAAGCATTTTAGGGCGGGGGGAAAATATAGGATCACTTTTGATCAAATTGATTTGAAATGAAAAATGAACAAATTCTTAAGTATGAAACCCTTCCACTCACAGCTCAATCAACCCAGTCTCTCCAAGTCACTTTGGTCTCTGCACAACCATGGCGGTAAACAATCTTTGACATTCATTTTAGTGAAGACAGAGGAAGAGGAGGAAGTGATGCCAAGCACCTTTACCTCATCATAACCAAGCAGATTGAGCCAGCCGTAGCATAACCTTTCTCAGGTCAGTTAGTAGTAGGAGTGTTTGGTCTACTACCTGCTTCGTCCTCGGCGAAGGAGATGATGTACTGGTGGTAGTTGTTGACCAGTCCGGGGAAGGCGCAGGTCAGGCCCATGCCCATGCACACCTCGTGGTACTCCCAGCGGCCCGTGTGTCTGTCCTCCTGCAGACTCATCAAACGCCTGCAAAGGGGTACAGCACAGTTGTCATGGCAACATACGTCATGGATACAGTTGTGCGACTGCTCAGATCCATCCATGACAATGTTTGAAATGAAAGATTAATCCATTAATTGTTAGTAATATTAATGTTTCAGCTTGATATTTATAAGGATGCACTGCACTTCTCCTCTCTTGAAAGGTTAAAGAATAGACTATAAAAGCTAAATATTGACATCAGTATTGGCAGGCGTATTATTTTTTATAAATATAACAATTATACGAGGCAAGAATGTCCATATTGCTCCAACCATAATATTTACACAAAGCAAAGTCTATCTCTGTCTCTCCATTATCATTCATCCACTCACTCCAATTATGTTGGAGCTCCTGGGGAATGCTTGGTGATTTCCCAAGTAAATTGCTTTTCTGCAACTCTTCTTTAAAATAAAGGCTTTGAAGTTATTCATGCCTTTAAAAAGACTTTAGAAAAACAAAAGATCATTGAAACCTTACCCACTCATGAAATCCCCGAACAGGTACATCCCGTTCAGGTTGGGATATTCACAGCCACGGTAGACGTAGCCTCCAGTGACAGACTTGCCCATCTTGTGAGGGTACGCATAAATAGGAAGAACATCGTCTGGGGAGTCACAAGGAAAAATGTAGTATTACTGTTTTTTATTACAATCTGTTATTCTTATTACAATGTTATCATTACAATATGCTGTTGTATCTATCCTTTCTTTATTCATTGTAGATAACATCTAGATACAAATGTATAGGATTTTACACTGACTGTCTAAGCCTGGGATAGAGAGATGTTGACCATTTTTTGGTAGCAAATTATAGAAACCACAATTATACAATACTTTGAATAAGTGCCTTTCAGCAAAGACATTTTGCATGTCTAGCTGCTGCAGTTTTGTTTCCATTGCGTTCCATTGTCCATTGTTCATGTCTGTTTACATTTAAAACAGTGTGTCCTGTAGCTTGGAAACAAACCTGGTCCTCACAAACATTCAAATAAATTGTATTCAGGTTCCTATTCCCATACCAAAAAACAAAAAATACAAGAGCAGATGCACAAACCTCAAATCATAATCAACAATATCAATACAATACCATATGAGTTACAGATCTGCAGATGACTTCAGATACACGTTGTATACCTGTTTTCACATAAGTAACGCAATGAAATTGAAATAGAAAAAATAGAGTTGAGTTCATCCATTACAGAGCCTTCCTCACCTCACACAGACCTTGCACACGCCAAAACCACAAGAGCCCACGCACCTAGCGAACTGTTTGCACAAAGCTTCTTGTCGTAGCAGGAGAAGCCCTCTTTGGCCCTCCAGCCGTAGTTCCTGCCCTTCTCGATGATGTCGATCTCCTCAAACTTGTTCTGGCCCACGTCTCCGCAGAAGATGCGTCCTTTCCCCTGCTTGGTGCGGGGGTCGCCCCGGTCCACAGAGCATCGCCACATGTTGCGGACGCCGTACGCGTACACCTCGGGGCGGGCGTCCTGGTGCCGTACGAAGGGGTTGTCTGGGGGGATTCTGTAGAGGGGACCTCTCTCGTTGTCATCCACGTCGATACGGAGGACTTTGCCCAAGAGCGCTGACCTGTTGAGAATGACGGGAATGTATCACTTAATGGTCAATAATGTATAGTTTCTTAATGTAGCATTATATACTGTCAATAAAGTCTACCTCAACTGTTGACAAAGTTGGTCATTTATTTTTGCATCTACATTTATAATACTCTTATTGTGTATATCGACATATTTTTTCTATATATTTATTTATATCTTTTTGTTTTAAATTTGTATTCTACCAAATTTCCCAGTACCATCTTATCTTATCTTACTAACTACTTGCTATATGTTACCTAAACATGTAAATGTAACTTAGGGAGTGCTCAACAATAATTGGTTTCAAAGTAGTCTTAACTATTAAGTCATTTTTTCAAATGAGCATAAAGTGAATACAGAGCCAGGCCATAGGACAACCTCTTCTTCCATAAGGACTCCAACTGTTTGGGAGTTTCTCTCGGATTTGCTGGGTGTCAGATCTAATGTTAATGGATCTGTATGTAAACACATATAGGGGATGTAATAATGTGGTTATAGCGCTGCAATTGGAGTGTCCTCCTACTTGTTCTGGGCATTGCCATATTTCCCAAAGGGGTCTCCGGCCATCCCACCATCCCCTGTGAATATGTACAGGTAGCCGTCGTCCCCGAACAGCACCTGCCCTCCGTTGTGATTGGATGCCGGCTCGTCAATCTCCAGTAGGATTCTGTGGATGTCGTGCGGGACATGCATTCATATTCACACTGGATTACATGCGTCCAATGAAATGCACTGAGGTCACCACCACCACCACCACCACCACCAAAACACCCTCCTACAGTCCTACCTCTCTGAGCTATGGTCCACCAGGTTCATGTCGTGGGACGACACCCGGAACTCACTGATCCGGATCCTCTCGTCGAAGCCCACCTCCACCGAGTAGTACACGTACAGCTTCCTGTTGTACTTGAACTGGGGGTGAAAGGTCAGCCCCAGAAAGCCCCGCTCGTCGCCTTCCCAGGAGGACGTGAGCACGGCCTTGGTGATGTTCAAGAAGGGCACCTCCAGCTTGGACAGGTCGGGGAGGTAGGTCCACACCAGGCCCAGCTGCTCCGCCACGAAGAAGCGGTGCGTGCCGTCGTTGGCGTGCACCATGGCCAGCGGGTTTCGCAGGCCGTTGGCCACCTCTTCCAGACACAGGTGTAGGCAGCCCTCGCTGTCGGACTGCACCCGGCCCAGGTTCTGGCTGAGCAGGCGGTTGCTCAGGATGTACGGGTAGCAGTAGTCCCCGTCCCCCAGCTGCACGTACTGGCAGAAGAGGGCCTGGTCTGCCTTCACTTTGGCCAGATGCGGGTCGTCGGAGAGGAAGCCGATGGTGGAGCTGCATTTCTTCCAGAACTGCGCACAGTAGTCCGGGCAAAGCCCTGGGATGGTCCGGTCGGGAGTGCTGGCGTCCTCAGCATCAAAGAGGTGAGCAGCATATGGAGAACATTCCTAAAAGGGTTATAGTTTGAGAAGAGAAACGAGAAGAGGAGACGGAATGGGACATGGGACATGAGACATGGGACATGGGACATGAGACATGAGACATGGGACATGAGACATGGGACATGGGACATGAGAGCAACAGGGACATGCTGGAGATGGCCTCCCATTTACATTCAACATTCAATTGTTCCTCCTGATGTGGAGCAGAGGGCACACGCTGTTTACTACATTGAGCCTCAGTGGAGAGGAGATATTGACCTTTGCCCGTGCACGCATTGCCCTACCTGGCACAGCAGATCCTGCACGTAGCTGGCGCAGTTGGCGTAGCCGTGGTAATCAAAGTTGCCCATGATCCGGTAGAACCGGGTCATGAGGTCCTGGTCCTTCGCATAGTCACAGCAGCCAAACTCCTTGTACGCGGTGCAAAACTGGAGCTCCTGCTGCGGTCGGAAGGGCGGCTTGAAATCCAGGCACTGCGGATGCGGCGCTACAGGTGCGAACCGCAGAGCCGCCACCAGACACAGGAGGACGCCATGGCAACGCCATCGGATGTAAGTACCGTACCGCCGCATCGTGTGGCGTGGTGCCGGAGACCAGCGGTCCGGGAAACACGGCGTCCCGTCTCTCTCTCTCTCTGTCTGTCGACCCGCCCCTCCGGACTGCACTTTGCTCTGGGTTTGCAATCATCAACCGACGTCGTCGTCGTCGTCGTCGTCTTCGTCACGTCATGTCTCCGTATAAAAAGCGGCCATGGGGGGAGGCCTGTCCTCCGAGTTTCCCCCGCCGTCCGTCCGGACCGGAGCTCTGCTCACTGTTGTTTGGGTTTCTGTGGCTGCTGGGCTCGTCCGCAGACTGTGAAGTCATCCAACCCCCCAACCCCTCCCTCCCCCATCTCCCCTCCCCTCCCCTCCCCTCCCCCCCCTCCTGCCCACTGTCTCGCTGTTCATCAATGACTCCCTATTTATTCCGATGTGCCTGGAATAACCTGGAAGTGTTTCGTGTATGCTGGTACAATGAATACATATATTCATTGTTCATTCATACCTGTTATTGTTGTTATTGTTGCTATTATTCTATTCATTATCAGTATAGTAATTATTGTTGTTGTTGTTGTTGTTGTTGTTGTTGTTGCTGCTGTTGTTGTTATTGTTGTTATGCGTTATAACATCCGTTATTTGTTTCTGTGGAAAACAGTCAGTAATACTTTATGGCACATTACATTGGAGGCCTTCTCCCCAGCAGATGGCGACGTCATCCAGACCGTACATTATTCGCTGCAAAACCTTAGAAAATAGGCTACTAAACTACGCTGATGAACACAACACCGTTAAACAATGTTTTTGTATGCTGACAGAAGAAGTGGTCTAGTGCTGAAACACGAAACAAAGAAAGGAGAAAGGAGAAAGCTTTTTCACATTATAAAATGAAATGAATTGGAAAACAATTGAAAGGTCACTAAGATCAGGCAAGGATCGGAGTGATTGTAATTGACCATTTATTAGGACGATTATATACAAAAGCATGTGACAAAAACACATGAAGCAACCGTGTAATACAACATAATCAGTGCACAAAATAATCATTTTCGTTTGTAATAAGCAAATTCTGTGCTATATTAGCCTATTCCCAAATATTGTAATGTGATGTTCATGCGTTACCATTTTTTTCGCTTTACACTTGTTGAGTTGAATTGCGCTCTCACGTCTCCATCCAAACTTTCAGGTCCTCCTGTGTGTCCACAGCGCCTATAGGATGGTGTTGATGGGAATCCTCTCCTGTTCAACAGACCAGCCAATCGCTGCACCGCTGCTGACGTCACGCCCAGTGCTATTATCGAGGATCAGTGAATCGGAGTCAATCTGAGGCTGACTGGATGAGAGAGAGAGAGGGAGAGGGAGAGAGAGGGAGGTAGAGAGAGAGAGAGAGAGAGAGAGAGAGAGAGAGAGAGAGAGAGAGAGAGAGAGAGGGGGAGAGAGAGAGAGAGAGGGGGGGAGACAGAGAGAGAGAGAGAGAGAGAGAGAGAGAGAGAGAGAGAGACAGCACGGTACCGAGGGTTGGTCAGGCTATTAACCGGGATCCTTCAGCCTGTGCGTAATAGACGTTTCGCGCCTTCAAACGTGTTTGCTTTTAACCTTGCTTTTTTGGGACGTTGCGGGTAAATGCGGTCCGCGGGATCGGGGAGCCCACAAGTACCGCCGGCTAAATTGGGGCACATCACTGGACCTATTGAATCAAGGGATTTAACGGCTGCGCAGCCTTTTTTTTCTGGGTCACCTGTTCCTGGGGTCTGCCTCGCCTGGGTATCCTAGGCTGGGTGTAGTAGGCTGGGTATACTAGGCTGGGTGTAGTAGGCTGGGTATACTAGGCTGGGTGTAGTAGGCTGGGTGTACTAGGCTGGGTGTAGTAGGCTGGGTATACTAGGCTGGGTATACTAGGCTGGGTGTAGTAGGCTGGGTACACTAGGCTGGGTATGGTATACTAGGCTGGGTATAGGCTGGGTATACTAGACTGGGTATACTAGACTGGGTATACTAGGCTGGGTGTAGTAAGCTGGGTATACTAGACTGGGTACACTAGACTGGGTATACTACTCTGGGTATCCTAGGCTGGGTACACTAGGCTGGGTATCCTAGGCTGGGTACACTAGACTGCGTACACTAGGCTGGGTATACTAGACTGGGTATACTAGGCTGGGTACACTAGACTGGGTACACTAGGCTGGGTATACTAGACTGGGTACACTAGGCTGGGTATACTAGACTGGGTACAATAGGCTGGGTATACTAGACTGGGTACACTAGACTGGGTACACTAGGCTGGGTATACCAGACTGGGTATACTAGGCTGGGTATCCTAGGCTGGGTATACTAGACTGGGTATACTACTCTGGGTACACTAGACTGGGTATACTACTCTGGGTACACTAGACTGGGTATACTACTCTGGGTACACTGGGTACACTAGACTGGGTACACTAGGCTGGGTATACTACTCTGGGTACACTAGACTGGGTACACTAGGCTGGGTACACTAGGCTATCCCTAAAGAGGATTCCTTGTCTCTCTTTTTCTTTTTTGCGTGTTGGATCCCATGCTACCCATGAAGGAAGGAGGACATACTATGGAATCCTTTTTGATCATCTCTCCATCCAAGCGTGGTTAAGGAGGGCTTGCCCATCACCGGACTTTATCGGATAGTATCGGGGAAACCGTGGTTGGCGCTGAAGGCAACCAGCCCAGACGGGGACATGGCCAAACACGGCCCGGACGCGGCGGATTTCCACCATCTCCCGGACGAGGAGCTGCCCAGGCTCAGCAAGGACGAGCTGGTGCGGAGGATCCGCAGGGCGGAGGGCGAGAAGATGAGCCTGATGGCGGAGCACGGCAACAAGATGAAGGACGTGAACCGCAGCCTGCAGGTTCACCTCCGCGAGATCCGCGGCCTCAAGGAGGTGAACCAGAAGCTGCAGGACGACAACCACGAGCTGCGGGAGCTCTGCTGCTTCCTGGACGACGACCGGCAGAAGGGCAAGAAGCTGGCCCGCGAGTGGCAGCGCTTCGGCCGCCACGCGGCCGCCGCGATGTGGCAGGACGTCGGCGTGTGCCAGCAGAAGCTGCGGGACCTGGAGGGCGGCCAGGAGTCGCTGGTGCGGGAGAACGGCGAGCTGAAGGAGATGGTGCTGATGCTGGACGAGGAGCGGAGCGGCGGCGGCGGCGGCGGCGGCGGCGCCGGATCCCGCAGCTCCATAGACAGCCAGTCCAGCCTGGGTGGACACCTCCACGGGGGGTCGGCCACGGTGCGGGACGTGGGCGACGGGAGCAGCACGTCCAGCGCCGGCAGCGCCGGGAGTCCCGACCACCAGCACCAGCATCACCAGCAGCATCAGCACCAGCAACAGCATCACCACCACATGCACGGCAGCAAGCCGTCCGAGGGCAAGACGGCGACACTGAGGAGGTCCATGGACGACCTCTCCCAGTTCCACAGTAGAGCCATTCCCAATGGACTAACTGGTGAGTTTCACGCAAGTTTACGTGCGGTAAAGTGACAATGATGATTATAAAGTGATCCCATAACTTTAAAGTGTTGAGGTGTGTGTGTGTGTGTGTGTGTGTGCGTGCGAGTGTGTGTGGTGCGTGTGTGTGTGTGTGTGTGTGTGTGTGTGAGAGTGTGTGTGTGTGCGTGCGTGTGTGTGTGTGTATGTGGTATGTGGTGTGGTGTGTGTGGTGTGTGTGTGCGTGCGTGTGTGGTGCGTGTGTGTGTGTGTGTGTGTGTGCGTGCGTGTGTATGTGGTGTGTGTGTGGTGTGTGTGGTGCGTGCGTGCGTGCGTGTGTGTGTGTGTGATGGTTCCCAGCCAGCAGGCCAGAGAGGAGATGCCTGTAGTGTTTGCTCTGTGGTATGTTGAGAACCTATTAGGCCCATGGTGTGATGTGTTATCTGGCCCAGGACTCTGTGGCCAAGCTGACACACATTAAAGTGATGGGCCTTCTGCTGCACACACTCTAAGTGTACTGCCATTACTTTACATGTCATACGTAGAGAACATGTCATCGTCATATTTGGTGGTGTATAATGCAACAGGTAATGCCTGTGAGGGACGGTGTCACACACTTTTGTAAATATACTCAATGAGTAGACGAGTAGAGTAGTTAGAATACAACCTAGAGTAGACTAAAGGAGAATATGCATACTAAGTACATGTAGACTACAATGTAAATGTCGCTCTCTCAACCCTTCAGCAATGAATACTAGACCACCATGAAATACCCAAACTTTTCTATTTCTTTAAGTTCATATATATACTTCGCCTCCAGTAGAACACATCTAGTAAATATGTGTAGAATAATGCATTTGAATATTTATAATAAATAATATATTTTCATAATAACTTGGTTACACACATCTTCAGTCCAATTCAGGTCAGACCACTGACTCTAGGGAGGAGGGTGGGGTTGGGGGGGGGGGGGGGGGTCCAGGGTCTTGTCCCTGCTGTGCGCTGGGGACAGACAGATGGCACGGGCGGCTAATTGCCTTAGCTCTTGGCCCGGCGAAGTCAAACCTAATGAGGATTTAGCGCCGTGAGCCCCCGGCCCACGAGTTGCAAATTATTTCGTCATCGAGTTGAGTCTCGGCTGTGTGTTACTGTTGTCACATCGCCATCGACC
Organism: Merluccius polli; assembly: GCA_030340625.1. Lineage (NCBI taxonomy): Eukaryota > Metazoa > Chordata > Actinopteri > Gadiformes > Merlucciidae > Merluccius > Merluccius polli. The sequence goes on along the minus strand of JAOPHQ010001539.1, from coordinate 44,122 downwards.
AGAAGCCACCAGAGGCCTGACACTGACACTCACATGCCTGTGCAAACACTCGTTGAGCAGGTTTGGCAGTGAGCAACCAAAAACCTGCGGACTAGGAATTTCAACAAAAACTCCACTCAATCCCAATATAGCATGCAGGAATTCTCGCAATAACAAAATAGCCCATCAGCAACAATGTGACATAAAATGTGTTGTGTTGATTTTGCAAGTTACACACCAAAACTAGTCGGCAAAACTAGTCGCCAGTAACTACGATACGACAAATTGTGTGGGGTTTCACCTGCACAATAGAGCTGAGTGTCGTGCACCTTTTCACTTAGGCATTCCTTTATAACGTTGGTACACTGGCTGAAAGACTCTCAGTGACAATGACACACCCACACTGAAACCAATACTCCCCCCCCCCCCCCCCCCCCAAAACAACCACACACACACACACACACACACACACACACACACACACACACACACACACACATAAAACCACTTTAGTACAATGCTGTTGGCAACTGTCCTCAGTGGATTCGAGGTCAGTGTATGAAATCTGCCGAGTCAGATTGCATGGTGGTCTCTGTCACTTTTTGGCTGCTGCTTTTGCGGGTGGTTTTTGTGTGTGTCATTGTTAACGTGTTGGTTGAAGTTTGATTGTGTTTCCTTTCCCGCTATTGATTTCACTGTCCCTTTGTACAAAGCAGTTGGCTGTGACTCATGTTGGTCCTGTCTGGTGTATTTTCCTGCTCTGTCTGTTCCAGTAGTAGACTGTATAAAAGTAGGTCTGTCCCCAACCAGCAGGCTGGTGCCCAGCTACACATTGGTTGCGCTTGTCCTTTCCATCTTGTCCATTTAATTACAGTGTTTTGTTATTTGTTATTTCCACCCCAAAGAAATCTTGGAACAGCTGCTGCTACTATGCAACACTGATTTTAACCAGGTCCCGCACAATACATTGTATTCTCAATGTCCATATCAAAATAATCCAATTATAATAGCCATATGTGCAGCCCCAAGCCTAGTTATACAAGGTTATATAGATGACACCTGTGTTCTAATTGATTCTCATATTTTCATGTTTCTCTATCTATGTATGGCCTATGCACATTTGTGGTAACACTATGCGTCATCATAATCTATGTATCATTCATAATTATAAGTATATAGTATATATTTATGATATGTATCAAAGTGAACTACGACGTATCACACAGCCTACGTATCTAGCTGTCCTATCAGTGAATAAAACACAACAACCAACAGTGGTAAAGGTAGAGGTGGTGGACGGGCGGGGAGTGGAGATGAGTTATGTGAATGAGGTGCCACTGTGGCCCCTGTCACCCGCCACCCGCCCCCCACCCCCACCACCATGATGGGTGATTTACAAGTTGAGGTGTCATGGGTAGACTCTTTTACTCCCTCATCCCGCTTGTTATTTCTGTATATCGTCGTATCAGACGATCCGACGTCCATCCAGATATGGTCCTGATACATTACAGAAAGAAACAGTCCAATGTATTGATTTCAGGCACCTTGATTCCATCCACACACAGATGCAATTCGGCCTACACATATTTTGTCGATCTGTTTCGTCAATCCCTCTTTTTTGTTACCAGAGCCCAAAGTGATGCTTGCTTTCTTTGTTTTCAAAGTCAAATTAAATAATAGTAGTGTAAACTGAAACAGGGAAAGATGAGCAGCAAAATATTGGCATTGTCACTTGATAAATGACTATAATTATGAATCAATTACCTAAAATCAATACATTTTCTGTATACGTGATCCACTAATGATGTTCAAGTAATCAACTAATCATTTCAGCCCTAGAGTCAATATAATTGAGAGCAGAGAGTAGAGTCAGTGATTGGAAAGTTGTCTCAAATGACCCATCTGGTCGGGTCTAACCTTCTCCTGACCACCAAACCTGCTCCTTCAACACCTTTACCTGCTCATGAATACTCGACTCCCAAGATTTACCTGTTGAGTTGCTAAAGCGTCTCTTTGTTGTCTGAGAAAATAAATGACAGAGAACAAGTCTGGTAATTCTCCACTGTTTTCGCTGATTTTCCCGGAAGGTATTTATAACCGAAAGCCTTTCATAACCAAAATCAATGGCCAGCCTTTATGGAGGTTGGGCCCATCTGGTGTTTCTAGTCAGTCAGAGGAATGATGTTGTTTATTTGTCCTACTTATCGGTCCATTTCAGAAGGTGAGAGAATCACCTCACCTCACCCTATCTTATCATCCTCTTCAAATGGCAGCTCATAGTGACACTGATCATCATCATTATGGAGTTGTTTTGTCTGCCATGAAAAAAACAGCATGTCATGTTTGATGTGCCGCTTGAGAGGAGATTGGAAGGACTGACTGCACTTTGAGTTTGATTTAATTTAAAGAAAAAGAGAACTCATTGCAAGCTGAACAATCAACATTTTATTTTTATTTTTATAATGAGCGATGGCAACAAAAAAAGAGAGCTAACTGTTAGCAACCCCCCACAACCCCTCTCTTTTTTTGGTCTTGCTGATTAAAAAAATAGATTGTATGACTCTGGGGCCACAGGGCCCCTCTCAGGAGGCCCATTGTTACCCACGAGGTCCCTGTTGTGTCACTCAGTATTGGTGCCCTGCTTCCCAGCACCCACCCCACCCCCCAACAATCACCACCCCACCCCCGGACTCCCCTCAACAAACTTTGTCTGTTATCAATGGGCCCTCTCTTTCTCTCCCTGCCCCTGATTTACTCCTGCCTCATTCTAGTTTTGGGCCCCTATCAAACTCAGCTCCTCCCATTCATTCTCCTTTTCTCCTCTTTCTCCGCACTTCACTTCATCTCTCTCTCTCTCTCTCTCTCTCTCTCTCCCCCTCTCTCTCTCTCTCTCTCTCCCCCCCCCCTCTCTCTCTCTCTCACTATCCAATATATGGATGCACATGTTGTGCGTCCATATATTGTATTAGTGCTCATACAACAGCTTAATGCACCCAATTTGCCACTTGGATTCTTATTTCTTTATTTTCTTGTTAGTTTTTTTGAGAACTTTTCTTGGGTCAACATTTTTCTCTTTTTTATGCCCTGTGTCCCTTAGGGTTGAGTGTGAGAAAGAAAAGAAAGTGAAAGGTTATCACAAACCCAAAAGTCACCTCCCACTTACCGTAAACAAGCACACTCTTTCTGTCACTGATAAAAGCGTCACTGACAGCAGAGACACAGGCACAGATGAGAAGGGGCAAAACACACATACACACACACACACACACACACACACACACACACACACACACACACACACACACACACACACACACACACACACACACACACACACACACACACACACACATACACACACAGTCTGCATGGAAAGAACAGCGTTGGCCCCAATCGGTCCAGGACCAACTAACCGTCCTTCCTATGTCTTAACAAAGGAAGGAAGCAAAGAAGGAACAAAGGAAACAGATTTCCTTTAAAAACACACACACACACACACCCACACACACACACACACACACACACACACACACACACACACACACACACACACACACACACACACACACACACACACACACACACACAATACAACACTAGCCCGGTCAGTTTCCTCACGGCTGGTTCTCAGCTGTTATCTCCAATACGTCATGAACGTTCATAAAAGGAGGAGGAGCTACATTTGAATCTACCGGCACTTAACGTTGCTGCTTCAAATGTTGTTTTGCCACCTGATGTTCGTTTTACAGCGTGGGCCATGTGACTTTTTCAAATGTCGCAGCTGTGCGTTTGAATTTGAATTTCATAATTTAGGTCCCACCCTCTGTCAACGAAAGGGTGATCAACATTTTTAGCTTCACCTTTGTGTCGCTCAGACTTCAGATGTGACCTTATTTCATACCCATGGTTTAGACATTATGTATTGAAGAGTCAATGAATCATTACACCTCTAAATGAATACACAGTGGGCCTCTCCACAACACAAACACACACACACACACACACACACACACACACACACACACACACACACACACACACACACACACACACACACACACACACACACACACACATCGACCGCTTTCGTTTTACAAAGCAAGATGCTTCAGGGTTACTCCTGTGTGAGTTGTCCGACCTGATCACCTTGCGTTGTAAATCACCCGTGGCTGTGATCTGTGAGCCTAACAAGGAAGTCAATAGTAATTCTGTGTACATGCGTTTTGAGGTGAGGTGGCTCACACTTGCGCGTGCCTGTCCTTCTTGGAGACCTACAGTATTTCATGCTGCACTGCACTGCCCTCCTCCCCAGCACTGGGCTCCTGGCCAAAGTGTGAATCAACTAATGGTTGCATGGATAATGACACCATGCTTTGAGGACTCACTGATAAGGGATTTACAGCAGCCATTCCATTTACAACCACACCATATCATCTTTTTTTTATTTCCCTGTTTGCTTTGTCAGTGTGGGGACTGACACACACTGACAGGTCCTGTCCCCGAGAGGGATAGGACCTGCTGGGCCCACCCCGAAAGGGATGACGAGATCTGCTTCTCGTCATGCTGCAGCTCTGGGATTTCCCAGTGTATTGGGTAAATCACAGGTTTTTCTTAGCACAGAGTCTACAGCAAAACAATATTTCAGCTTTATTCTGCTCGACCGATTCATTCATGGGTGTGTACTTGCAGCTTAAAAAAAAAAAGTATTGTCATTTTTTTATTGATGGACTGATGGAACCAACCAATCTATTCATGGAGGCTGGGTACAAAGTGTACAGCAGACCAGGTGCAAGAGACACATGCAGAGTAGGGAGCCACCAGGGATCCACATAAACTCACATACCAAGCTGTTCAACTCTGGTTATCTTGCTGCAGGATATGGAACCACACCCTCAGAGAAACATCCAGATCTCCATTGGGGGAAATCAAATGTGGTTGCCTCCCAGATTGGGACTGCTGATCTCTGCTTACAGTATAGCATGAATGAAATCACAGAGACGAGTAGCACTGTATCCAGAGCCTACGTTTTGCCGCACCCTGAGGATAGTCACTGAGTCATAGTCGCATCAGTGCATCAAATCCCAGACTCCCCTAGCCAATCACCTCCCTGACCTCCACACCACGAAGTTCAGAATCCAAGCATTCCTGGTTTTGATGTCTGCAGAGTCCCTGTAAAGTCAGGCTTTACCCCCTGTTGCTTCCCCTCATGGTTCTGGCCCATGCCCAGCCTAGCCCTGAGAGAGAGCGAGAGAGACAGAGAGAGAGAGAGAGAGAGAGAGAGACAGAGAGAGAGAGACAGAGAGAGACAGAGAGAGAAACAGAGAGGGGTGTGGGAGGGAGTCCACACTCCAGTAGCCATGAGCGGTCGGATGTGCCTGAGCCTCTGACCTTTCCACTCCCCTATGACACACACATGCACGCACGCACACACACACACACACACACACACACACACACACACACACACACACACACACACACACACACACACACACACACACGCACACACACACACACACACACACACATAATCTACCATGTCACTACATCCTTAGTCACGCATTTTTTGGGGGCATCTCTCAGGAAAATGATGACAGCTATCAAAGCATCTAAATCTGCCGGAACAACTCAGGCCAAGCGGGTTTCCATCCACTGCACCTTGAAGTACTTGGCAGTATGTTTAGTGAACCATGCCTTGTAGCTTACTTTTAGCTGACTGTGTCATCGTGTTTGCTACTCATTTCTCATTTGAAATGCTGCCTCTTGACTTTTCCTAGACTTTCAGTGCTCGTAAACGCTGGAGCAAGGCCACGGTGTTACACCTAAAGGGAAAACTTTTACCTCTGTTTGCCGAGTATTATCTGTCCACAGGTTTTTTATTTTTTTGCTCTCTCTCTCTGTCTGCTGATTGAGTGTTTTCCCTCTACACTTGGCTAGAAATCACCTTCTGGTATAAGCTGATGGTTATCCGCCAGCTGTTTTCGGAGCAGCATTGCTGGTGTTAACTCCTTAAGGAGCCTGTAATTGTGGCTCCTTCATTCCTGGCTCGGAGACAGTGGCTGAATGACCGCCGAGGGACCCATGCATTACAACAGAGTAGGGGCGGTGGGTGGAGGGCTTTCTGGAAATACTTTCTGTTCTGGACACTTCAGTGCCTGGCATGAGACACTTCTTCAAGCTCCACAATGCTTTATTTCGCACCACTCGAGAAGATGTAGGAGGCGTAAATTCAAAGCCGCGTAACTCAAAGTTCCTGTATAAAGAATCACATCCCAGCGAAGTCTTGATCGAGATCGGGGTGGTGTACGCATTTGCATGATATTTCACATTTCACACTTTGGCATTCAGGCACCCAATGTTTATTATTTGTTTTTTGTGGGGTTATTTTGATACTGAATGTTTGACTTCCACTCACCTGTGTCAATATGCGATCTACATCCTATTTCCTTGTTCGCTGTATGTGTTTGTTGTGGCATGTCGAGGAGCCAGGAACCAGAGGGGTGGAGCTGGCGGGTGTTTATGGGAACAAAGCGGCTCATTTGTTTACATCCAGGAAAGGCTGTTGTGTGTTTGTTGATGGAGGGTTTCTAGTTGGGCTGAGTGAGGGTTTGAATGGCCAACCCCCCCCCCCCCCCCCCCCCCCCATTACCCACCCACCACTACCTCCCAGACCCCTTTCTCATGAGGGAGAATTTGTCCCCTGTGTTTAGGGAAGATAGGACTGTCGCTTGGTATTAATTGTGTTAGGGTATCTGTGTGTGTGTGTGTGTGTGTGTGTGTGTGTACCCTTCTACTGATGTTATTTTGTGTAGTTTTTTTAAACCTAATTTATTGCTGTGTGTGTGTGTGTATAAATATATATATGTGTGTGTGTGTGTGTGTGTGTGTGTGTGTGTGTGTACGTGTGTGAGTGTGTGTCCATGGTCGTATAGTGCTCAACCTGTCGGGATGGATTTACAGTGAGCGCTGGAGAGGAAGATCTGTGTTGTTATGATAATGACCCAGCATGGGAAGGTTTCTGTGTGTGTGTGTGTGTGTGGAGGGGGGGGCAGAGTCTATCTATGGGTATGGCTATGAATAGATTCACACGATGGCTGAATTAAGGCCATTTCTTTTCATTTCAAATACGTATTTGTCCGTCGAGTAGCAGCAACGTGGACGGTCCTCTTGTGTGTTATTTTGCTGAAAATAAAATAATAGTTTGTTGTTAATATAGACGTGGGTCTAATCAACACATGAAATGTGCTCAGGCGTAAGGTCCTATACTCCAGCTATAGCCCCCACCAACGTCTTGCTCTCCTTGTCTGCCTCTTTTTCAAACACACACACACACACACACATGCACACACACACACACTAAAAGTGGACAGATGGACATCTGCTCAGGGTCAGAGGGGAGTCTGCTAGATTACTGCAGTGTTTTTGGCGTCCTCTGGACACTGGCTTTGATTAAACACACAGACACACTCACAGACACACAGACACACACACACACACACACACACACACACACACACACACACACACACGGTGGAAGATTCGGTATTGCATTTTCTCAAACTTGAACAACTTAATCTCCAAATAATTATAAAGTAAAACTGAAAAACAAAAAATCACAGTACAGTAACAAGTGCAATTAGTTTTCTTTTCTTGTTTTCATCTTTTCTTTCATCTCTCTATTGTCGGCTCTATGTGCAGAATGATATGCCGGTGTATTGTTTATGGCTGTGTTTTATGTGCACTGAGCCCATATACGATCAGCTGTTGATGTGATTAGACTGAGAGCCACGAACCTCTGGCTCTCTTGTTAAAACCCCTTCCTAAAGCACATGCTCTTCACTGGGCCAAACAAGTATTTCTATAACCATGCTTTCAGTCCTGAAAGCATGGTTATAGAAATACTTGTTAAATATGTAGTCTTTGCCAAGAGCAGTCAGCATTGGACCCTCCAACTTGAAGCACACCGACCAATGTTGAAACTTTTGCAGTTTCGTTATTTGCTATTTGCTGAAACCGTTAATACAGGAAATGGATTAGTCCATCAAGAACAAATTAATTGATAATAATTTGGATGTTATTTGAATTTGTCATTTTTGATCCACCCAAAAAAATCAACAATGAAAATAATTGTAAGTTGTAGCCTAGTTACTAAGTAAATAGATATGTAATAAGTATGTGTTTTTATAATCATAAACAATCACAATTCAATTGGAATTATTACAAAATTATATTAATCAGATTAATTAATCATAATTTTCTTTCTTTATTTTGATCAAAACAATGTTATAATAAACAATGTAATTATAATATTTTTTGTAATCGTGTTGAAGAGAATGATCAGTGTACTTCTCATAGCCTGTAAGAAATTACTTCCACACCTCCACTTGGAGGTGTGGGGGGGTACTGCTTCTCACGGAGATTCCTTCAGCTGTGTGTGTGTTAACAAAAAAAACAAAACAATCAAAATGTAATCGTAATTATTCTGAAATTATATTAATCAGAGCTTTTTTACATCTTTATTCTCATCAAAACAATGATATAATAAACAAAGTGTACTTTTCATAGCCTGTAAGAAATTACCTATTGTGTGTGTGTGTGTGTGTTGGGTGGAGGTGTGGGGGGTAGTGCTTCTCACGGAGATTCCTTCAGCTGTGTGTGTATTAACAAAAAAAAAGCTGCCTGGTCAGGAATGCTGACATTCCAGCACACACACACAGACACACACACACACACACACACACACACACACAATGGGGGAAGTGCACAGTGCAGTGTGGGAAAAAAGGCGCGCCAAGGAAACAATGACGGCAGCATTGTGTGTCACACACACACACACGTTCCCCTTTGAAAAGCCTGCACTTGTTTCAGGAAGGAGCTTGTGGTGTGTCTGCGTGGGTCCAGTGTGGCTGCAGGTGTCTTTCTTGAACATCAAGTCAGTGTGTGTGACATAGATCAATATGTGAATTAATGGATGTATTTATTCATTGTTTGGTTGGCTGTGTCCATTGACGATGCGATAGCCATGTGAAGAAGGGTAGCAGCCAAGCTCTTTCCCAGGCAGTACCCAATATCTGTTTCTCCACACCCTCCCTCCCGGAGTTTATTTGGCGTTTTTTGCTTCTTTATCGTCATCGACGTGTCTCGCTCAGACGCACCTCATCAACAGCATCACGCGACCCGCCCCTGGAAGAGTGATGATGCTCCTCCAATCAAACTGTGTTGCAGCTGAGTCACCACCTCGCACAACATATTTGTGGTCGACCGCACGTCGGTTTCACTTTATGGGTTCTGGTTTATGCACAAGCTACTGGCTAGCAATGTCTTCTCATTGATAACTAGCCCGCTGTAACAAGACAGCCAGTAGCTGTGGTAACAATCTTTCTTCTAGTTGATGGCGAATTGGATAACGTGTTTATGTATGGAAACTGCACCAATAGTCCCAGTAACTGTCACTTAATTGTTATTGCAGACATCCCTACTGAATTATAACAAAACTAAATGCTTAAGTAGAACAAAAGGTCGTCCACACAGTTATTTTGCTTCTGAATAGTTGAGTTGAGTTTTCTGGATGAAAACACATTTCTAGCATTGCCAGATGTTTCTCCACAAAATAATATTCCAGTCAACAGGATAACAGGATGTGAATATGTAAAAAAGGAATTGCTTCAGATATTGGACTGCTAGTCTGAACCAATGTCCCAGTCTTGTACCAGCCTTGTGTATCATGGCAGATTATCAATAATGAAAACAAGAGACCTGAAGCAGTGCAAATTAAACCAAACTGGGATGGACAGTAATGAACCTATGAAGGACATAATGTGAAAACAAGAAGCAGAACTGGTTCAGGTTACATAAAACAGTGTCAGCCAGATTGAGTTCAGTTCACAAAATGAATTCCCAGAATGCAACTGAGGAGAGACCATATGTAGAACAGACCTTACATCACACTCAGCGAGTCTGTTTCATAAGTAAGTAAGTTAGTGGTTTCTATTACAGCCAAATGATAAATAGCTTCTTCATAGCAGAACAACACACACTGAGCTTTTAGAGGAAACTCCTGCATTCATCCAATGAGGGTATGCAGTTTAGGTTCCTGAGAGTGATGGGACATGTATGGTGTAGTCCATCCTGACCATGGGGTGAACCAAGGAGAACAAAATAATGTGGACGTTTGACTGTGCCTCCCTCATTAGTAGGGGTGTCATCAAAATTAGCTTTCGATTTCGATCATCGAAATCAAAAGCAGGACAACAGGATTATTCTTTTTTTAGCTGTGTTTGTGGAGCTGTCATCTAGTGGCTCTTCTTTTTGTTTTTGTGTTAAACAGTTATTTCACCAATTTGATGAAATATGTTTTTGTTGTATTTTAAATAAATTATAAAAATTACCATATGGCCTTAGTGTGGTACATTCCTAAAGAAATATAGTGGTTATCTCACACATACCATGTGTGATATAATAATTTGTAGTTGTCTAAATCATTGATCTGTTGATCTTTACCAATCAAGACTCGATCGTCTTTTAATCGTTTGCTTAAATCGAAAAATCAAATCGAATCCTGGATTTGGAGAATCATGACACCCCTACTCATTAGGCATTTGGCTAATATCATGAAGAATAATTAGGCCTTCATTATATGGAGAACTATGAATCACACGACATGGAAACGCAGGACGTAGGCGGGCTGCTATTTTTAGAGCCTGTGTAACGGGTAAAGCATGAAACCCAGCTTCTACAAAGTGAAAATAAAATCACATTATGGTAATTCAATGTTCATTTGAAATGGGAAGAGCAGAGAAAATGACAATGAAATGAAGTTGGCCTCCTCCAAATGAACGTTCAATCTGCCTTGTGGGTTAGCTGTACCGTTGGCGTGATGTTTTTGGACACATCCCCGTCTGAAACAAACAGCAGGATGTCTCATGGAGCGCTCTGATGCACAAACACAAACACCAATGACCAATGTCTTTTTTGAATGGGTCATAAAATCTGTCACACAATCCATCTTTCATGGCACACACACACACACACACACACACACACACGCGGTATCGTAAGGAGACTCCTTTAACACAAACATAAAAATTATTACAAATCATCAATGTTGGTGCAAGCTGGTTGTTACTAGACGTTTGTAAGTGCCCTGTCCTTGCAGACATCAGCTATGGCTAGCATACCAGCTAGCATACCAGCTAGCACAACAGCTAGCACAACAGCTAGCATTATGAACACTAATCAGCAGCACAATTGGATTTTTGCAAACCTGCTGCAGTTGGCCTCTTGATTTAATCTGATGCAATCTCTTAATCCCCCACTACACACACACACACACGCACACACACACACACACACACACACACACACACACACACACATGCACACACACACACACACACACACACACACACACACACACACACACACACACACACACACACACACACACACACACACACACACACAACACACAAACACACACAGCAGACATACTGCTGCCCAGTCGAGTGTGATGTCATGCAGGGATACGTTGGGTTTTTGAGTTTAACAAGTTGGCGTGTTTTGCTCACTGCTTGATTTTTTTGTAGGCAAAATGGAGGCCTTACTACAGTGTGTGCCATGGGTACATTAAATGCAAGTGCCTTT
>JAOPHQ010001539.1:0-27500 GCA_030340625.1 Merluccius polli | reverse complement strand
TGTCAGCCATTAAATTTAGTTTAGTGTACAGGAAAGTACTTTCGTACTTTTTAGACGAGGGTACAATAAACACATGTACGTCCTCACTGACAACAGCAATACTGGCGCTAATACTTATACTTATTACTTATATACTATTACTTATATACTTAATACTTATTAAATATCTGTTCCTCAGACTAGAATAAGGTATGATATCAAAGAACACCACCGATGCAAAATACGTGTAAGAAATGCATATGAGACTTTTACTGATTGTAAAGAATAGCACATATAGCACATAGCATAGGAGAAAATAGATTATGTAATATAATCATTTGTATACTATGACCCCGGATTAATAGTTTAAGCCTCTATGGAAAAAACAAACAAAAACAAAGAGTGCAAATGAGAATTGCGATGGCCTGTGAAAACGGTGCGACCGGTTGCCTGTTTAACTTAAGGGAGAGTTGAACGTGCATCTGCTGCAGAGGAACCACACATGATTGTGCTGTCTGGAAACGGCAGAGGCATCATTTTATGTTTCTTACCTATACCACACTGTTAATCCCTCTGTGGCCAGCAGTGCATGTACAACATACCAGTTGTAATCCCACACTCTGTGTTGTCTACTGTACAGGAGAGCCATAGCTTCCTGCTATTATTCCACAGTGATATGCCTCTGGGTCCTGGCGGTAAGCGGATGCTATATTTAGCCTAGCATCGCCAGTGAGACTCACCATGCCTCACTTGTTACACAGGAAGGAATTATATCATATAGGATGTGATGGCTGATGGCTGTGTGTGTGTGTGTGTGTCTACTGTCAATATGATGATATATTATTACGACAAAGCAGTGTGTGTGTGTATGTGTGTTTTTGTTTGTTTGTTTGGCTTTGTGCACACGTGTGTCGCGTCTAGCCACTTACATAAATGTACCAGACATAGGTGTGTTTGTTGGCCAAGTGGAAGTCGCCTTGTGTCGCGTGACACTACCCTTGCACTGTTTGTGCGCATAGTCTACAGGACTGTGTGTGTGTGTGTGTGTGTGTGTGTTAATCGGCTTGTAGACATGGCTGGCTAGCTGGTGCTGGGGCTCAGGTGAACAGGAGCTGGATTAGCATCGGGGTCACAAGGAAGCAAAGAGGCTTAGCTAGTGCTAGCGAAAAGCAGGCTGCATCGTCTCTCTATGTCTCCGTCTCTGCTCTCTCTCTCTCTCTCTCTCTCTCTCTCTCTCTCTCCCTTCGCTCCTTTTCTCTGCCTTGCTTTTTTGCATGCCTCTTGAGACGCTACCTCTCCGCTCCTTTTTGTCCCATTTTATTTCATCTGCTATGTGTGACTTAATCGAGTGACACATTAAATTTCTAATTTACATAACATGATGAGAAAACACTGAGAGGAACACTGGTGTATGAACGCTGTCATGGCCACTTGTGAGTTGTTCTGAAGGACAGGCCAAGCAGCAGTGACCATGGCTGAATGCTGCGGCTGCCATATGATGTAGCTTTTCTAAGAAGAGAGATGGCAAAAAAGACGGGTTGTACGGCAGACAGTCTATGTGTGTCATGTCATGTCACAGGTGCTCACTCCCAGGTTTCCGGTCATACAGTCCAATAGGGAACACTTAACGGGACCAATGTCAGGATGACCAATTTCAGCATCTGCATGGGAAGAACAGCAACCATGGAGTTGGGAGACTTTAGCGCCCCACAAACATGTCTGTCAAGGGCCCATGGAGCGAAACCGAGCTTGTGTTGTGTCAACATTATGAAGAGAGGGGATTTTAACACGCCGGGGTGAATATATGGGCAGCCAGCAAACGGTGTGCTTACACACCTGTGAGGGATTAGGCTGTTTGATGTTGAGCGGGCCCAAGCACAAACAAAGAAAAAGACAGCCATCGAAGACGAGCCCGACATGAACTCCCAAAATGTTTTTCATCCAAATATGTGTAGACATGGAAACTATTTTAGGATGCCTAAGTGGCGCTTGTATTTTACGTTCAGGACTCTTTTTCCACTTGAGTGTCACTCAACCCCGGTCAAAAATGGGAGTGCGTCACTCAACTACATAAATATGCTAACCCAGCAACACTACGTATAACAAGGTAAAAATGTAGCAATAATAGTTCAAATGAGTGGTAGCCATATGTTAGCTGAAGGGGCTAAAGGTGAAATCGTAGATTCATGACAGGATTTGCAGGGGCCTCAGATTTCATTTGAGGGCAGCATGACCATGAGACTTGCATGGAATAGTTAAAACTTTAAATTGACAAAGACACTTCACGATTTCATGATGTCCAATGTTTTATTGAGAATATAGGCAAGAAACATTTGCAGGGCGTTGCCAGTGTCAAGGAAGTCATTTACCTAGACGAGATGGAGAAAGGACTAAGCATTGAAAGTCAAAATGTTAAATCATTGACGGTACAACTTACATCTTAAAGACTTACCCCTTGGTAGAGCTTGGCAGCTGGTCGTTGGACCAGTCTTCAGTATAAACACCAAACACCACAGGACCCTGGTTAAGGGAGTATACGTCTCTGGTGGCACTCACAGGGCCGTCGCCTTGCGGGTAGAAAGTCAGCTCGGAGTCATCGTCTTTATTGCTCTGTGAAAAGGCTCCCATGTTCCCGTTGGCCTGAGAATAAGAGGCTCCTGAGCTTGGGTTGTGTGAGTCATATCCAGCATCCCTTTCGGTGCGCCAGCAGAAGAGTCAACCATGCCGTCACTGGATGGTCGCCAGTATGGGACACCTGTGAAGCCATGTAAAGATGACTAATTGCACAAACAACAAACCTTCTTCCTAAGACAGCCCAAATCAGCCAAGTCCTAATGCGAGTAACAACACAAGTCAACCTTGCATTTCAACATGTGTGAAACGGCAGCCTTCATCATAGCATCAATCACGCTAGCTTCATTTATGCTGGGCTTACACCAAAAGATTTTCGAAGTCCCAGACTAAAAACTGAAAGTCTTTAGTAAATCTCGGAGTTTTACTGGAGTCACAGCGCGCTCCCGTCGTCTCGATCGTTAAGTTTAAGGTAGTAATCTGCGCTGTTTCAGGTCAGTCTTTTCCTAGTCTTGGGCTTGCGATAATATCAAACACGTTTGATATTATCGCAAGTCGCAGTGACGTAACACAATCAACAACCAATAGATGAGCTCTGACAAAAGCGGAAACAGGAAACCTGACAGTTTGTACTAAGGGCATGATGGGAAAAAATTGCATGGTGGGAAAAAAGAATAACATAATGTAGTTGTAGTCTTGTAAATAGTGACCCTGCAAGATTCACAGTCTTCGTAAAATCTCTGTCTGAGACTCGGCTGTGACTAAAAACTCTAAAACACTTGTCTTTAGATGTGAGCAGGTGTGAGCTGATAGTTTTCCAAGAGTCTTTTCCAAATCTTTTCAAAGTCTTCTGATGTATGGGTAGCATTAGCCGTGTCACTGCACAAGAATAGACAAAGTTAACCCAACATGGAAATGTCTATAAAAATCATTTTAACCATGATTCAACAGTAACACTACCCTTCCTGGTAATGAAACACAAGCCCCACTGCTGAACAGGAAAAGGCAAATCCAGAAAACACTGCAACATAAATCACTATTAAAGCTCCAGTTTCAAAGAGATGTCTGACATTTTAAAACCGCATCAACAGTGATTACTCACACCTTAAAGGGGAGTCAGGGGCCATGGCACAAGTGGTTCAGCAGCAGCCTTGTACTATGCAAGGTAGGCTAGATTGTCTTTATATTGGTTTTGAAAAACACCTTGTTATTGCTGATTGTCTTGAGCTGGTTGGCTGGTTGGCAGAGGGTGGGACACAGGGAAGAAGGGAAGTCACTTGTATCAAATTCAGGAAAATCAAGGAAGTCCTAGGGGTAGACAGGAGGGAGATGTATACAGGATTGATATAGGACACTGAGCTTTAGTGGGTTTAAATTAAATATGGAAACACCCAAATAGTTTATGTGAAGTTTGTGGGGAACCAGAGACAGTTACAGGTGCAATATTAAAATGTAGGAAGTATCCTACTTCAAAGCAGGAAAGATCTGTTTAAAGAGTTAGGAGGAATAATCATTTCTATAAAATCTCTCCTGGGACCAAGCCATGAAGTAGGGAAACTATTCAAACATTTAATCATTTTTGAGGGATATGAAATTAGATACAATCAAAAATACTAGTAGTCAGTGTCAGTTTATTTCCAGTTTATTAATGGTGTTGTATTACATGTAATACAATATTATTAATTGTATCATTATTGGTATTACTGTTACTTATTGGCAATGTTTATTTGATTTGTATTCATATAGAATAAGTTTGTTGTTTTTCTCGAGAAGACAAATGAGTTCCTCTGGTCTACAGAAGGTGGCAACAATATGCCGAAAGGTGTACAGCGTGTCGGATAACAGTAGAAGAACAGGTCAGCTGAGTGGTGGAAGGGTGTGGGAGCTTGGTTCATTCTGGCAGTAAAGCATATTCATTTAATCACCTAGATGTTTTGTAGTTTTACAGTGTCTTGGTCATACATGAACAGCTGTCAGATCCATCAATGTACCTGCTGGAGATTTGGTTAAAGTAGACAATGTTGAAGTTCAGCAGACAGTGAACTTGGCATTGTCTAGGCCTTGTTATATGGCAAAATGGAACCGCCTTTTTGTCTAAAAGGGGATTTTACATACTTGATACCGTTAATCTATGGACCAGTTGTGCTTAATTCCATTCTCCTTTCTGTTTCCTTGTCCAGATGCATCAGCGAACTACATCAGACAGTTGGAAAACAAGGTGCGGATATTGGAGGAAGACCACAAGCAAATTCTCTCACAGGTATCTTGACAATACAGAACATATACATCACACTTGTCATTGTTTATTGTCATAGCCGCTACCAAAACCTTCTGGCTTATAGGGCATTTACTCATGTCATAATGCTCTGTCACACTGAGCCTGAGTTACTATGACATTTAAATGTAAAATGGAAACCACAATTGCTTTGACCTTCACCCTGTAGTGTTTTATACTTCATGTGTGACTAGCACTCCAGCACAACTTTGACAGTCAAAATGTCCTTTTAAACATGTTTAAACAAGTTGTCGATATTAGTGTTACGACTCGAATGTGTAGAGAAGAAGAAAATAGTACATGGTGGCTTTTGTAGTGGACTATCTCAGCTCACATTCTGGGGATTGGTACAGCTTGGTTTGATTTTTGGTTCAGCTTGGATTAAAAAACATACACACACACACACACACACACGCGCGCACGCGCACACACACACACACACACACACAAACACACTATTTCATGAACGTTTTATATCTGATATCAGGAGTCAGGACACAACAAAAAACTCCTGAAGAAGTCATTCAGGGTTTGACGAGACGTGTGTCATGCCCACTATTATTATAATTAAAGGCACACACACACATTCTCAGTCATAACTCATAAGTCATAACGCATACTCACAACGTCATATTTTCCCTGTTTTCCACATGGCTAACACGTGCACTCAATTAAAGTACATTTTACCTATATGGGTAAAAGCTTTTTGTTTACTTTGTAACACACACAGACTGTACACCTTGAGCATAGAATATAATAAACAGGTTGGTGGTTTGTAAGGTGCCTCTGTGCCCCCTGAAGATATATAAACACTCAAGCACAAAACACACGCACGCACACGCTGGAGCCAGGTTGGGAATTGGGCCGGGACACCAGGGTTAGCACCCTAACTGTTGAGTGCCATGGGATCCTTCGTGACCGCAGGGAGTCAGGACTTCGGTTTAACGTCTCACCCAAAAGATGATGTCTATGGATGTCTAACCAATTTGAAAACTGGAAGCAATTGTCTAAATTCTCTCGTTCTGTCTCCATCCATCCGTCTGTCTGTCTGTCTGTCTGTCTCTCTCTCTCTCTCTCCCTCTCTCCCTCTCCCTCTCTCCCCCTCTCCCAGGCTGGTGCTGGGGATATGAAAACCTTAAAGAAGGGCATGTCGCTCTACCACTCAGAGTCTCAGCTCTCCTCTCTGTCCCAGTTCCAGGAGAGCATGCACAATGTACGTATTCAGGGATGGTGGTGGTGTGTGCACACATGAATATTGGGCAATAATAATGAATGCATGCAAAACATGTATGCACATCATCTTTATTATGCAAAGTCTGTATGATACACAAAAAACATGTGACACTGAACAGGATGGACATGGAACAGGAAGAGAAGAAATACAAAACTTATTACTTACTTGTGTGTGTCCCACTCGTGCCATGCAAGCCGTCTGAGAAAATAGTATTTCAGTCAATCATGTATAGTAACAGTTAGTGTCTGGGCTCAATACCTGGAAATAAATGCAGGGGTGTGCATGTGTGTGTGTGTGTGTGTGTGTGTGTGTGAGAATGTGATGTGCGTCTCAGACAGTAACAATAAGTGTTAATCTGAAATGCTATTTACTCATGACTCTCTCTCTCTTTCTCTCTCTCTCTCTCTCTCTCTCTCTCTCTCTCTCTCTCTCTCTCTCTCTCTCTCTCTCTCTCTCTCTCTCTCTCTCTCTCTCTCTCTCTCTCACACACACACACTAACTCACTCACTCACTCACTGTCTCACCACATGTGATCCTAGCATACAATATAAATAAGTTTAGAGTTAAGGAATCAAGGAATTGGATTTGGTGTTGCCCCGGACTACAGGATAAATATATAATTATTAGCCCAAGAAGTTCCCCCATCACATGGCTGCTGGTTAGTTTTTCCTCTGCCTTGTTTATGCTACATCTGTATCCACAGCTGGGCATGGAGGGGGTACTGTTTGTTCCACTATGTCACATCCAAGCAGGATACAGCCATCCATTTACAGGAAATCAAACTGTGCTAAACGGCAATTGTACTCGGAGGAGTGCTTTCACACTCCTAACTTTTTTTGCTTTTTTTTTGCTTTCCTATTCAACGTCTTAACAAGGCTTAGCCATAGCACATTTTATGCCGACTTTTTGTGTACATTTTGCGCTGGTTTGAGGTACGTGGTCGGTGATGCGCTGAGGTCTACTAGATCTACTACGTGTGTCCAACGGTAGTAGCTGTTTGTGTCAGACGTCCTCCTCACCCCTAGTCTCAGTTCACTTACATTACTGCTGCCACAGCAAACAGCTGCTTTTTGTTCACGGAGTAAATGTTAGTGTGAGCAACATATATTGCTCACTCAGCTCTCCTCCACTTTCTCTCAATCTCTCTGCCAGTCTCTCTCCCTCTCTGACTCCCTAGATCCTTAGACTCTTTAGTCACTTCCTGTCATTTATTTACGTATTTATTTTCTATTAACCAACCAACCGTCTCTCTTTAAAAAATCCTTAATAACAACAACCTAAACAGTAATTCATAAGAGATTGCAGCTTATAAACATGACATGTTTATAAGCTGCAATCTCTTATGAATTACTGTTACTAAATCAATTACTATTGTAATTGATTTAGAGTAGACAAATACATATACTTGATGGGGAACAGACCTAAGAGTACAGTCAGTGGAGTTTAAAAATGTGACATGCATCATGGGAATATACCCCTGGTCACCTCCAGTGACCTGGGTCTGGCCCCCGTTTGACTCCTTTCTGTGAGTCGAGTTTGCATAAGTTTGGTCTGTAGACATCATGTTGTAATATTCAAAAATCGTGCATTCTGTACACTGAGCATGTGTAATGTATGCTTTGCAGGTCATATGTTTACTGAGCATTGTGTGAGCTGAACTTAGCACTGCTCTGTTCTTGAGGTTCTAGTTGTCAACACCTGTGTTCTCATGACAGTATAGGACATTGTATATTGTCCCTGTACATGACACACACTTAGAGATAACTTTCACCGCCAGGAAATAACTTATGTTGTTTTCAATGATGTATCCACATTTTTTTGTTTCACCAGTCCTGGGTAGAGAGAGAGATTTTTTTATTCGCACAAAACATAACAAAACATAATAAGACTCGAGACAAACATCAAGTACAAGCACAAGTGCAGGTGAGGGATAGAAACCCGGGAGGGCTTATCCATGGACCAAAACACATTGGCAACTCTTGCACAATTGTGCAATATGTTGCCCAGAAGAGCGGACCTGTATTTTATCATAACATTGTCGTGGAAAAACATTAAGCGGCAGCTGGGAAATTGGAGCTTAAAGTGCAATCTACGATTACCCTCAGGGCTCAGTGTTGTCATGGTGATTAGGATACTAACCAGTGGTCCGCTCCCTCCTACCGCTACAGGGCACCCTGCGGACCCCCAGTGGCGAACCCTCGCCCACGGGCGGCGGCTACCTCCCCCCCGGACAGAAACCCGAAGCCGTGGTCCACGCCATGAAGGTAGGAGGGGGAAATCGCACTGTTAGTCGGATAAAATAGAAAGAAAGCGACTCACTCACTAAAGCTTGTTTTTGTGTGTGTGTGTGTGTGTGTGTGTGTGTGTGTGTAGGTGTTGGAGGTGCATGAGAAGCTGGACAGGCAGATCCCAGAGGACTACGACGAGGACCTCAGTGAGAAAGAGAAGGCCATTGTCAGAGAAATGTGCAATGTGTGTACCATTTTTTCTGTTGCTGTTGTGCCTTTTCCGTTCTTTCTTTTCAGCCATGGAAAACAACAACATATTATACATTCACCCCTACGTTATTTTTCTACTCCACTGCTTCCCTGCCTTTCAACCTCTCTTTGCCCTCTCTTTCTCCCTCCCTCCCTCCCTCCCTCCCTCCCTCCCTCCCTCCCTCCCTCCACACACACACACACACACACACACACTCATGATTTTCCTCCTGACTGTTGCAAATAACTTTGAAGCCTTTTATCTCTCTCTCTCTCTCTCTCGCTCTCATATTTTTAATTAAGAGGGCCCCTCTGTGGAATAGCAGTTTGTTGTGTTGACAAAGCACCTATTAACTGCTGAAACAATACCAGCCCTTGCTTGTCCTGTAAACAACATAGTAAACTAGCAGGCTGGCTGAGTGCTTCACAATCATTACAAGGCTGAGGGGGGCCCACAATAGGGTGCTGTATGATAGAACCAGTCAAGCTTTGATATTAAAAATGTAAAATTCACCTCACACATTACTAAAACAACAGCACAACGGACACCACTTGGATCCCATTTCCAATCACGGATATCCCCCTTTTATTGTTGCATTGCATTGTGGGTATGGTACTCACTCACCATGTTCTAATGGTTCATCCTATATATATACACACACATGCACACGCATGCACACACTCAGTAAGCCACAATGGGCACTATTCATAACAAACTATCCTATATGGTAGAGAAGCCCCTTCAGCTGTTAATCAGGTTGCAGGTATTTCATCTTCTCAAATGATTCTCTTGATGGGAATGTGAAAATGACTATGATGTAATTCTATCTGTCTTCTAATATCAAGTGAATAATGGCCCTGTTTGATCCTCTCCCAGGTGGTGTGGCGAAAGCTGGGCGACGCGGCCGGATCAAAACCCTCCGTCCGACAGCAGCTCTCCGGCAACCACTACAAGGGCCCCAAGTAGTGGTTGCTCAAGGGCCGAGGTGGGGGGCGCCCTGTGTTCACAGGGCTCTTCGGCCCCTCATCTTGCCCTGTGTTTTCTTTGTTTCTCTCGGGGACAGGGGCTTTCTGGGACCCATGGAGACTCCATTTTTTTTTTCTCTCCCATCAGTGATGTCAGCACGGATGCCCATAAAAACTGTGCAGATCAACAGAGGACTGGCTGTAAGAGGTGAATTAAAAAGGACTTTGTAGTTATCAGCTACCCTTACAATTTCCTCTGGCCAATCAAGGGACAAGAGTCGAAAGAGGATGCGGAGAAATATAGGTTTACCTTGCAGCAAAGCTAGACAGACCTGGACACTCTCCATTCAAGAAAATATATATTCCCCAAGGCCATATGGAAATGCATCATTTTTTTTTTATAAACCACATAACTTGAACCGGTTGTCGATGAAGTAACATATTGTTTTTTTTGTCTTGTCTTCATGTTGTCCATCTTAGCAGGTGTTTTGCGTTTGACTGCTGCATATAACTAACCACACCTTTTCTGTATATATATTATAAAACATAGTCAGTCACATGCAAAAGCAACCGCCAATCGAAAACAAAAAAGACATGAGGGTAAGCTACGACGTAATTCATTTACATCATGGATTTACACAACTCATTTAGTGAAGCCAAAACTTAACCAAAATATATACATATTCAGTAATTTGGTTACCTAATAAACACCATTTTAGCATAGGAAAATGCCACTTATTAGTAGACTTATAAAAGGATACACTAGTGTTCTCTCTAATGTCTCGTGTGAATACGTTTTACTCAACTTCGTTTGTCTGACTTAACCGTGAGCCCTCTCCTCCCGACTTACTTACTTAGAAAACTTAACCTAAAATTGTGAGGATTCCTGCAGGAGGATACTGCAAACGGATGTCCAACTTTGTTAAACAATCTTCCGATATGACAATCTTTTCTGTTGTTATTAAGTACAGCTGCCATGTGTGTATTCATTTAGAAACTTGTGTTTATGGTGCCGATATCCGACACTTATCAATAGCAACCCAGTGAAATCCAATGAGAGTGGCCTATTAGCGCTACCTGCTAACTTGCCCCCCCACCCCCATCTGCTGAAATAGTCTACAAATGCCCCCTTTACATATAGGCTGTGATGTTTTGCCCACATCATGACTTGTGTCATACACTTTGTCATCTATACTCTCGATTAATTTTGTTGGAAGGTGCTACATTACTGCCTGTGAGTTCTGCAAACTACTATGCTCATGTATGCCACACAAAATCAATGTCCATTTGTCCATAAGCTCTGTCATCAACTTAAGGTGCTGTAGGTAAGATTTAAGAGCTATTATTTGAGTGTAATGTGTTAAAACATGGCTGAACATGAGATTTGAAATGACTAATTTCTGACCAATCAGGGCATTTCTTCTCTGATTGGTTCTTGCCTGTCAATCACAGGTGCGTGAAATGCAACACTTATAAATGGCGGGGAAATGGAGAGAGGAAGCAGAGAAGGAGGGGACACTTCTTCGGTTGTTTAGTTTCAAAATCTTCTGCTCTCCTTCTTACATCTCTTGAATCACACCTACAGCAGCTTCAATCTGATGAGAACATCTGCTGTGGTTTCAAAATGTAATGTGCTGGTCTGCATAGCTAGACTGCTTGGAGAGTCTGTTTCCTGGTTTACATTCAGAACAAACGAGAATATATATATATATATTCTTCTTTCTGGATTAATAATATTGTTATCCTGTTGGATATTTCACCTGTAGCAAATTACAGCCTTTGTACCCTATACCTCATTGCAATTTTGTGTGTGCACAAAATGAAGTAATCCCTGTGTATACTCTTGTGTTGTAGTATATACAATGTACACTTTAAACTGTCATAAATATATTAGGAGTTTTAGAATTTTTGCATCAGCACTTGTGAGGGACATTTAAAGATACTTGCTGCAGTCCTTTTCATTTTTTACGAGTCCTATTGATTCATGACTTTGTCACTTGATTTCAGCGTTGGTTGTGTGTCCTGAATGCAGCAATTGGCTTTTATTTTGTAGGGACTCCTGTTATGACAAGCCATGTATTAGCCTACCTTAGGCCGCTTGTACTAAATGAGCAGTGATTATTTGACGGTAAGAAAACAGTCCACTTGATTTGAGGACATTTTCAACCAGCCTGTGTTTGTTGATTTAAAAAACAAAAAATATAGGCTACACATGTACAAACAATATTTTTGAAAAAGTGACTTTTTTGGCAAACAACTATTCTATTATACACATGACTAATTACTTTTCTATTTGATGATTTAATGTGTTGGTTTGAAGCACAATAGTGGTTAACATTTTTGGAGTTTTTGATTTTTCATATGCAAATACACTGCTTCTTATGTCATTAAGCGGTTGATTTAAACCATATGAATGCTAATATTGTCCTTGTGACACATGCTAGGGCATAATGTAGTAATGTAAATATACCTGCTCCCCAATAGATTAGGAGGGAATAGCATGCATTTCTATATTTTCTTTTTCAAACTGTATGTAGCTTAAAATTGACAGGTATTTTAGAAATGTATGCAATATGAACAAAAATAACCAATTTTTAGAACACTTTGAAATAATAAAAAGGAATCATTTCTATGTAAAGCTTATGTGTCGGAGTGATCTTCTGGACTAGTTCATGTCATGGATGTGCACACGAACCATTCAATTAGAGGAAAGTAAAATGGCCATCTTGCAAACCCGTGACCCAAAGCGCCTTTCATTTAAAAGGCTAGGCCGCCACCTAGTGGTGAGGTCTACGGCATGACATGAATACTGTTTTTTTCTGAGGCGTTAATACTTAATTTCGTGTGCAGTATGCACTACAACATACTGCACAATAAAGATACATTATTGGGTTTTCCAATTGACATGCGTAATGAGAGACATAATATAAGCGAAGACGATAACATTTTTTCCGCCATTGCATTTTGATTGTTAAAGTGCTACTGTACAGAAATAAAAATAGCAAAGAAAGACAGCCAACACAGCAGAATTTAAGCAAAACAATTTTTAATAGCATAAGCATATTGTAACATCTCATATGCTCCTTGCAACAATAAACAAAAATATAACATGTAAACAATATTCTCTTCAAAAACGATGTTCTTTCAAAAACAAACCATAGTAATGGTACTACCTGCTACTCCCTTAATACAATAATTTGGCCATGTGTTTGAGTGACTAGAGTTTAAGCAATTGGGACATTTGAATTTTTTATTTATTCAAAACAGAAATAAAATAATTATGTTATAGAGCATATGACCCATTAATAATACTATTCTTGGGAAATGTAATATTAATAGTCTGACTCACCGGAGGTTGTTGGTATAAACTTAGCCATTTTAATGCCAGGGCTCGCCTACTCATGTGCAAATGTTTCACCAAAACAAGTGCCGCCCCCCCCTGACACTTTGCAAGAGCACCATCGCTGCATCCTGGGCTTAACGCCACCCAAGACGATTGTGATTGGTTTAAAGAAATACAGACAGAGCGTTTTTTCCCCCTATACCAGAATGATAGTGGGTTGAGCCTGACCTTTCTCCAGCACTGGCACAGCGCTAAAACGAAGTGTGGAGATAGGTATGTGAGACTAGAATATTAATAACCCTTATTGTGTGCAGTGCTTGACCCACAACTTCCATGGCTAGTAAAAACAGTAAATCCATGTTTACTAATACAATTCTAGAAGAAACGCCATTGTACATTAACAAATCATTCAAAACAACAATGGGAAAACACCCGGAAATAAGAGCTCATGAATGATATAAAATGTGCTGCCAACTATGTGGTCCAAACCCTATGCGAGGTTCTTTGCTCGCACAAAGCAACACAAAACTAACACAAAACAATATTCACAAAAGAAAACACATTGTTCTGGATCCCTCATCATGCATTGCAGCAATAATAAAAACAACCTGGGAAGTCAAGGTAAAATGTACAGTCAAACACCAGCGAGAGCAATGAGGCGAGGGCAATCTGGTGCTTTGAACCGTGCCGCGTGGCACAAAGTGTTCAAGTGTGTGTATGTGTAAACTACAAGCTAAAAACTCTTCCAAGCAGCCGCATGGTCCTGGGCCTGAGGGCTCACCTCATCCAGGCGCCCCGGCTCATCCCACCCGGGGGAGGCGGCGGCGGCATGCCCGGCAGCGGGGGTGCGTTCCCCTGCCCGTACCCCGGGATGCTGTGGGCCATGCCCATGTGGCCGTGGGGGGGAGGGGGCATGCCGTAGCCGTGGCTGTACGGCAGGGGCGGCATCGGCGGCGGTGGGTAGGCGGTGTTAGGGGGGGGGGCCGTGGTAGGATGCGCCCACCTGTGGTGGCGGAGCAGGGGGCGCGGAGGCGGAGGGCGGGTAGGCGTGGCTGTGGTAGCCCAGTGGGAGCGGCGGTGGAGGATAGGCCTGGGAGGGGGCGGGGTAGCCACCGCCGCCACCGCCACCACCACCGCCGCCGCCGCCTCCCCCTGCGCTCCCGTCCGTGGTCATGAGGGACTGGAGGCTCTGGAAGCCCTCGCCAGACATGTAGGAGCTGGAGGTGGGGATTCCCATGATGTAGGCCGCCTGGGAGGCCTGGTGGGGGGGCAGCGGCGGCGGCGGGGGCCGGTGGGGTAGAGGCGGGGGTTGGTGGACGGAGGCCGAGTGGGAGGGGGGAGGGGGCTGGTGGGCGCCACCTGAGTGAGAGGGAGGAGGCGGCGGCGGGGGCGGGGCCAAAGGAGCCTTGGCGGGGTCCGGTGGGTTGGAGGCAGGGGGGTCCGGCTCTCTGGGAGGTGGGTACGAGGGCGGGGCCTTGTGTTCTGTGTAGCGGGAGAAATACAGAGGATGTGTGCTTGCATATATTGTTTGCGTATATGCCTACTTTTTTGTTATGTTTATTCAGATTTTTATGTTTACATGTTTCTTTAAATGTTATTTTCTATTCTCTATTGTTATTATATTATCATTTCTGTCATCATCTTCATTTCTTAGGGGCGAGAGGCGAAAGAGAGGGAGGGACTTCTGATAGAGGGATATATCCGTTTCTACTTCTACTTTGTTGTTGTTGTTCTTTTCATGTTCTTATTATTCTCGCTCTGGGGACTGTTAACCGGCGGACATAGCTCATAGGATGTAAAGAGGATGGAAATTGAGTTGTGGTAGACCGGGAAAATGCAACATTCATGACCGTCTCTCAGCCTAGTTGCAACGTTAATTTAAATCGGATTCAAACAAAAGGCAGGATCCGAGTCATAGAGTGTGTGTGTGTGTTATGTTGTATATTGTGTGTGTGTGTGTGTGTCTGTGTGTGTGTGTGTCTGTGCGTGTGTGTGTGTTGTGTATGTGTGTGTGTTTATAGAATATCCCATTATTCACACCTTGACTGTGAATGTCACCTTGCTGAATATTAATGGTCTACACAAGCTGTTTTATCACCATCCCCAATATTACCTCATGGCCACACAGGGCCATCTCTCACAGGCTGGAACCTGTAGACACCGCATCATAAAACACATACAAATAGGAAAGGAATCGCCAGGAAGACGACGCCACTGAGATGCCCTCACACATCAGTTAACTAAAGCAGTATGGTAAGGAGTACAGGGGCAGAACTCAGACCTGTAAATGCCCCTTTGGCCAGTTGCGGACCAACGCGTATGCAAAGACATGCGGTCCTTCCAGACGTTAGCAGCGTGTCGCCCGTCTCTGCGGAGGTTCTTGTCAGTTAATCACTCATTGGTCGAGCAGGGAATGGGCGTAGTGTTTTGTTTTGACAGCCAGACACGAGAATAAAATGAATGCACCCGGTGAAATCAAAAAGGTGTGTTTTCAGTTGGTTGCAATACATCAACCACTTTCAGCAGTACATCTGAACGATTTTGCTACATTTTTATCACATGGATGTTTTGTTTTTTCCAACATATTTTCAATGGATTTGTTCCTCGGTTCATGTACATTTGGGGTCGGAAGCATTATACTGCCCCCTTGTGTACATGTTAATGAGACCTGGCAGTATAAATGCATGCAGCTCTGCAGACATTCGTGTTTTGTCTCTGATTCGCGACGTGGACCTTTGCAAATGTGCTGTGTGTAGAACTGTAGCTTTAGGGGTTAGATGGACCCCTGTGTCAGCACTTAGTGAGGCTACTAACCTGGGGGCGGCTGGGCAGCAGGCATAGGCGGCATGGGGGGCTCTAGTCGTGGGATCTTGGCACCAGAGAGCTCTGAGGAACCTAGATGATAACAGTGGAAAACATGTCAAACGCAGTTGACAGGATAGGCAAAGAGTGGCTCACGTGTATGAAGTGTGAAGTGAAGACAAGTCATTTGTTCGTTTGTGGATGTTGCTTACCAGCTGCCTTGCTTTCTTCTTTAGGAGACGGCTAGAAAAACAAAAATACGAAGAATAGGACAAAATAGAATCACAGGTCATATCCTGCAGTGGATATCCTGCAGTGGTGTATGCCCTGCAATAATGCAGGGCATACACCACAAAATTACACTGCCGATTTAATCAGAACAAATCGCGAGGTCACAAGCTCCGACATGGTTGTATATGTGAGCGGGTCAACGGGCCCCCATAATGATATCGAAGACATCTAGAAATGATTTGGACTCAGAGCTTGTCCATATGTGGAGGCAATACGATTGCCTCTTCGGCGTGTCGACCGCATCGTATCACCACAGGAATACATTTAAAATGCAATTCAATTTAATATGATGAGCAGATCTGTATCTTGTCTTAAAGTGTGCCCCACTCTTATGACTGTAAGATGGGAATTGTGATCGTTAAATGTGTGATGGTCCGTGCCGTTAAGACTTGAACCAACAATTACGTCATCACAGCCATGGTTCATACAGCGATTTGTCGCGCACCTCTTAAATGTTTAAGCTTCGCCCACATCAACGTTGCGGCCAAACGGCGACTATAACACACACACACACACACACACACACACACACACACACACCTGGGCTCTCTTCAGCTGCCTCGGGGGGCTGGTCTGCGGCGACGGCTTCTTGGCCAGTTGGGGGGCCGGGGAGGGTGGGAGGAGGGCTGGGGGAGGGGGCAGTGACTGGAGCTGGAGCTGCTGGGGGGGAGCGGGGCTGGACGAGGCCACCTTCTCCAGCACCACCGAGCCCGGGCCACTGGCCACCACCGGGCCGGCGCCGGGCGGCATCTGCTGCTTGCCCTGGGAGTACAGGTCCAATATCTGGTGACAGATGTCTGTGGGACCGACCCAACATAGGCAACGAGCAGCAGCAGGCAGAGAGGGAGAGGGAGGCAATTGTTGTAACTATTGTCGTCCACAAATCTGGCAAACAAACGTTTGAACTGATCTTTTCTAGACCAACCATGGGGGGTGGATTGGTCTCCAAAAGGAGTATGGAGTTCAACAGCATCTCTGGTTCTAGAACAGGGTTAGCCTCGGAGCAGAGCTAAGCTATCCACGCAAGCTGTCAATCTTTTGATATTATCGACTCATGCAAGATGCCCAGGGGAAAACCGGACTTGGAGAGCAGACCCAGAGCTCAAGTTAACTTTTGAAGTGGTGGGTACATTATTGATGGATCGATTAACTTTTCCCTTCACAACGACAAACTGTTTTAACCGATCGTATCATACCGTACCTTCCAGCACCTCCATGGGCACGTCCTGGACAAACTGTTCCCACCAGCGACGGGACGACTGCTTGGATGTCCACTCCTGGATGTCGAACTTGCAGAGGCGGCCGGCCAGGTACATGACGGCCACGGCGATGATCTCTGGCTCCCACTGCAGTGACAGCATGGTGCACAGGCTGCAGGGGAACAGGAGGGTGTGTGTGTGTGGTTGTAATGGTACAGTGATATGCAGTGACAGAAAGCTTTGGCTACCGCTGCTGTTTTTTTGTTTTTTGTAATCCTTCTGACATGAAGTTGACATGAAGTTGACATGACGTTTGGGCGGTCTAGCAAAGCAAGCTCAGAGGAACAAGCCCATACAAGGCGTTAGCTGGCTAGGATGCACAAGACACACAATAGGTATAGTGATAAGTGTACCTGTCATTCACAAAGGTCCATGCCATCTGTACTAGCTTCTGTACCTTGTTCTTATCACCTGCACCAAGCAAAGACACACACACATCAATCTAAAACATCTCATCATCAAATCAAACTGTGTACCAAAAGCTATACAAGCAAATGACTCCTGAGAGCTACTGCATTGCATTTCATTGTGTCCCGCTTTCTAATCTGGTTTTAAAAACTGAAAATTAATATTTTGGGCACATTTTTCATTTTAAGTTGTCATTTCAGAAATAACAAACAGGGTGTACCTTTGAGCTGCTTGGCGTATCGCAACAGGAACTGGTAGGGGTGATCCACCTGCAGATCAAACTTGATGGTCTGCAGGAGAATACGCTCAAGCACCATGACCTCCTCCTGCACACAGTAGAGGCAACACATGGCCGTTATTACACCTTTCTTGGTAAAACTGTGCTCAAATAAAACAAGATGTACTTTGCATCCTGGTTGCTTTCTATTTACATTACGGTTAAAGTGAAAGATTCTTTCCAAAAACTATTTCTGACAACTTGCAATTAATAACTTTTCTGGTGAAAGAAAGATGAGCAGAACCACACCATAATAGACAAGTAACTTTCTACTAAACACACAGATGTCCATCGCCTAACTGTATTGAACAGTGATCTATAGCTTAAAAAATAAATATAATACATGTAATATGATGTTGATGAATACAACTTTCCACTGATCAACAGACCTTTGGATCGTCCCCGAATTGTGCAAACTGGATGTCGTTGAGCAGGCTGCGGGCCGTCTTGATGATGTCTTTGCACTTTTTGGGGGTTTCCTCCACTTTTCCAGCTAAAAATAGACAGCACCCGCCCGTCACCTGCAAGGTTGGAAGGGGGGAAAAAAATAAAGTGTTCCCAGTAAAGTACCAGTAGAGCTGCTTGTGAACCATCGATGCAAAAGCCTAAAGCAGGGCATCTATAGATTGGAGTCCCAGTTCAGATGGAAAGTTAAACTAATGAATGGATATTTAAACATAAATATGTGGTGGAACTAGGCACTCTCTATGCATTGGTATTTTAATCCTAATCTATTAGACCACTAATGCTGTACTGTATGAAGTTGTTTTATGTTTTTAATTAACTATTAACTGATTTGCTTAAAATAAACAATGTTGAGCGATTTGCATTACGCAATATTTTGTCATCATGAATTGCGATCACTATCAATTTTCATCACCATCACCATCCATAATACGACTGATCCGATTGGTTTAGGGCTATAGGTTTTTACATTTAAATTAAACATATACTCTCATTGTAATGTGTGTGGCACATTCAAAAGGTATAGGGCATCATCATACTTACATATCTTGGGAACTGCTTGAAGGAGTGGAACATGTAAAAGCGGTGGAAGTAAATGATGCCAGTGGCCAATGTGTCATAGTGGCTGGTCACTGGGATTAAGGGGAATATTAGATGTTCCCACAATGTGCACAATGCTAGTTGCCTGGCAGTGAAGACATGCAGAAGCAGGGTATTTCACACTTTTATTTTTGCAAAGTCCCATCAAAACATACAAAATAAGCAAGTATGATTGGGCTCCAGATAGTGACATTTATCACTAGGCTCATCAAATCCGGTGGTGTGTCAAACCACATGTAGGACTGCAGAGTATTCAATGTGCATCCATGCTCACATCTATAGAAATATGTCCACTGCACGTTCACATGGCTGAGAAATGTGGGACACCTACTTAAAGTTTAATTGACTTTACTGCAATTAGGTGTATACGGCTTGTACATCAGAATGCATCATGGGTTTTTTTTTGGTTGGTGACACTCCGCCATATTGAGAGGACTCACGGCAGTTGTAGTACTGCAACATCCTAAATCACAGTAATCTCGCATGAGACAACAATGTCCCCCCATAATGACAAATCATTTCACGATTAATTACTAAACAACGACCCCAAAAAAACAAAAAACAAATCACTACCAACTTAATAACATTTCAATGCTCCTATGCTTCCAAAATGGAGGCGGTCACTGCGACGTGACGTCGTGATGTACAAGCCCGTGACTAGAAAGGGACGGATGGTGGGATCACATCCTCCCCTCCCGGGTCGGCGGTCTCGGTGTAACAGAGCCATGGTCCAGCAGTGGTCCATGATGGCTGCCCCCCCCCCCCCCCCAAAAAAAAGGATACAGTCCTAGCCGCGTGCCCACGTCAAAGATGAACCTCGCACCTTCCCTCCGGTACCTGGCCTCCGTGGCGGGGTCCAGTCCCTCGGACTGGGACGGCGTGTGGGCCAGGTCCCGCTTGTCCCAGTACCAGCATGGCTTGATGTGGTCCAGACCTGCGGACTGGTTGACGGGGACGGCATTCTCTCTGATGTTTTTCATGTATAGGCCCACGGGGTGACTCTTTTTAAAATCCCGACCCTGGGAGGAGGAGAGGACTCCTGGAGGAGGAGGAGGAGGAGGAGGAGGACGGCTGCCCCACAATGATGCTGATTCAGTTTAAGCGGAGCCCCTGCTGCCCATCCTGCGAAATGTGGTTTGCGGCCACAAGCATGTCTTCCCCTATGTACAGTACGCCAAATAAAGAGACAAGGACTGAAACTGTAGTCCGCTAACTGCCCGCTAGCAATTAGCTGGATGAAAACATCCAACAAAGAACTACACAGTCCGAGCGGACAGATTCCGCATGCCGTTCCGCAGGCGACATTATTTTTTTTCTTCCTAGGATGGCCACGGCAAGTCCCGCCCTAAACCCTAACATTATCCATCTCTAACCTAAGACTTAAACTCAAGCATCTGTAACGTAATTCCTAAACTTAACCACTTAAACTTAAGCATCTGTAACCTAAAACCTAAACTTAACCACTTAAACTTAAGCATTTGTAACCTAAAACCTAAACTTAACCACTTAAACTTAAGCATCTGTAACCTAAAACCTAAACATGACCATCTCTAATCTAATTCCTTCACTTAAGCATCTTCAACCTAAACTTAACCATCTCTAACCTAAGTCCTGAATTTAAGCATATGTAACCTTAACTACAATATCTAACCAGCTAAAATGAGCAGTTTATTGATTTATAGACCTTTAGCTAGCTAAATGTAAACCTAAACATAATTTGCAACATAAAGTGGAGACGTGGAGGGACTTGAACTGGGGTTTGTATTAAAAATGACAAGTGTCA
This sequence comes from Merluccius polli, assembly GCA_030340625.1. Classification (NCBI taxonomy): domain Eukaryota; kingdom Metazoa; phylum Chordata; class Actinopteri; order Gadiformes; family Merlucciidae; genus Merluccius; species Merluccius polli. The sequence goes on along the minus strand of JAOPHQ010001539.1, from coordinate 6,770 downwards.
ACAGTGGCTTTAGCCAGCAACGTGTTGTGTCGTCACGTTTTCATTAATTATTCATGAGATGCCTTCGCCGTCCTAGGAAAAAACAAAAATGCCGCGTTCCGCAGAAAGGGTCCAGACCTCCCCTTTTGGTTCCGCACAGCGTTCGGAGCCAATGATTGACACGTCTCTCAGCGAATCACGTCAGCGCATACATCGCCGTGTAAGGAAACATCAACGACATAAAGTACAGGTCCAATCAGAAAGCACGTTACATTGTTCTGTAAGTGTGGCACCGCGGCCAACTAGACCTCGTTTATTTTTTATTTATGCCAATCAAAAAATGGCGACACGTATAAGACAAACCCGCAGTTTTCAGTCGCCAAACAGATTCTGTAAAGCCGTATATTTCTTATAAACTTTTAAACACACTTCTTTCTCCTCCAATCACAAATGACATACTTTCACAGTGGGCGTGGTTTGGTCAAGGTAGGTTTCACGTCAGAATCGTGTGGAGTGCGAAGAAGGTTGAATTCCCGTTTAATACAGGGAGGAACTGCCACTCTCACTTCCACAAGGTAATACTTACTGAATTACACGCATGTGTTTTGGCAGTCCGTTAAGCCGTTAGCGGCTTATTCGGAAACTCGTATGCGGCACCATTGAACTTAATTCGCAGTGAACAGTGGCATAGAAATATATTTAGTCGCTACTTAGCAACTTAGCCTTATCACCCAGCCAGCCAGATTAGCGACATTCAGACTCGGTTCCCTTACGAAACTCAGAGGATGGTCGTTTTATCAGCGGCCAAGCTAGCCGCTAGCCGTTAGCTAGGCGGATCACTTTAAAACCTTTGGACGTTTTCCCCTGCGAAAAGATGAATGGTATATCGGCCCGAAAGCCAGACTACTAGTTTGGTGTGGCTGTACCGTGTCCTGGTCCAATGACATCTCTTGTTGAACAGGCGTGACCGGTCCATTACCGCTACAAATAACCCGCTACAAGTTATAGGGTTAGGGAACAAGGGTGCTAGGTTGGCCCCTTAAGTTAGTTGCTTGGTTTACATTACCTGCTGCTTGCATCGTATTATGCATTGTTTAAAAGACAAACTCAAACGTCCCATGACGTTTATTTACGTCTATTTACGTTTTTTGATGGAAACATAGTACACCATACATAGTTACCCGATACTACTACTACTGCTGGCTAGCTGTGTATTATATACCTGAGGAAGGGTTGCAATTAGTATGCTGGGATTTTAACGCCCAGTTACATCCGATATATGTTAATGCATTGCTCATACAACACACACACACACACACACACACACACACACACACACACACACACACACACACACACACACACACACGCGCACACTTCCCCCAAAAGTAAGGATTTGATGCAGGCATTTTTCAGTGTCCATGAAGCCTGCATGTTAACCTTTCTCAAGTGCAAGACTAGTGCGTCGTCTTCAGTTGACAGGCAGCTGTCTAGCGTGAATGGCATGTCAAATAAATGGCTTTGAATTAGCTGAGTGATGGTGCTGCCTGTTGGTGGGAGCAGCTGTCTCCAACACTGATCTCCCACTCACCCCCTTCAATAGTGGCCAATCTGTTTTCTGAGGCCAGGGGGGGGACCTAGTGGCACATGAGCTGGTGAATCCCCAAATGCAAGGCCTCTTTTTTTTTTACTCTTGACAGCTCACTAAAACGGGCACAACACTTCAGCCATTATTGCGTAGGACTTCCTCCACATGAGGTCTGGCTGGGTTTTCTTGTGTAAGCAGAACTTGGCTCTGGGTGCAAAGTTATTGGGACAACCAGTCAAAGTTTACAGGTGATACAGATTCAGGATCATGTGGTAAAAACTAGCCTGAAGCACATTCTTGCTTGTGTATAATCTGAACTGTGCAAGGGACGGGAGCACAGTCTGTCCTGCTCCCGCACCACCACATACCTGCAGTCACTCAGTCAAAAAGTGGTGTTGAGGCTGGCGGCAGGTATGTGGGGTTTAAGAACAAAGGACAGCAGAAGTGGGGACTCCGAGCACAAACATTACGCCCACTGCAAAGGCTAGTGGAGAAATGGACTTGGGCCCCCTGGTCTAGGGTCCATGTAAACTGGACATTGACACCTGGTCTATTTAGAGCCACCATTACAACGGTGTGTAAGCCATGGGCCGAGCTCTCATCTGGTAATGGAGGGCTTAGAGCAATCTGTTGCAGAGATCCATTGTGGTGGTTAGAGGTTGTGTTTTATTTTTCACCTGAAAGGTTGCCATGAGAACAACTGTTAAGCATAAAATGTCGACAATCTTCTGACAAAATGTCGTTTGACTGGATTTCATAATGAGTAGTGCTTGTGGATAATGGGCCAGGCCCAGCACTATCTACATCTGCTTCCTCCGCTGCCTTCAGGGTAAAGAGTCATAGCGAGGGCACAGGAAAATTAGATCCACAACTTGTTTTCCATCCACTAATGAGTCAGGCCTACCTGGAATGGTGTACCGATTGTGCGTCAAGCCCTGTCCTCAGTAGCCACAATTTGAACTCTAGCTTAATTTGTGACACCGCCAACTGGGGTCAACCAATCATCGTTTAACATACAAATCAGGGAGGTGGTGGGTGAGGATAGTTGTACATTTTCATTGTGGTTATTCATGAATGACTAGCATGTTGTTATCAATCTTATTGTTCAATATTACTGAAATAGATTTACTAAGATTCATTTGCTGGTTACCATTGAATAATAATAACAAAATAACGTGTGTGTGTGTGTGTGTGTGTGTGTGTGTGTGTGTGTGTGTGTGTGTGTGTGTGTGTGTGTGTGTGTGTGTGTGTGTGTGTGTGTGTGTGTGTGTGTGTGTGTGTGTGTGTGTGTGTGTGTGTGTGTGTGTTGAATTCAATACGTTTCTATAAGATCTAGATCATTTAGTAAATATCTTTCCATGTTACATATAGGCCATCTTTTAGACATATTTCTGTATTTTACTGCCCTCTATTGGCTATTTACTATAATTGTCAACTGCGTAGATAAAAAATGCGGGGATGTTTTTTTTCTTTTTGTGTGATCTTGTTTGGTAGATATTAATGATTATGCACACTATTGACAAAATCAATTGTCACAGTATGTATTGAACAAAAACCTGGATCTATAATGTGATTTATATTTTGATTGTTTCAGTGGATTTCATGTGTTGACAAGGGAGACTAATGTTAGTTAAGTTGTTAGTTCTTAAGTTATGTTAAGTTATATATGTCTATTTTTCTTTGATTGTCGATAGTTTTAATTGTGATTATTAATGGAATTCTACCTTATTTTATCCATACTATATGTTTTACCTTTCTTGTAATATTGAACAGTAACATTGCAATAATGATAATGATAATGATGCTGTACTGCTCCTTCTCTAAGCCCAGCCTACAGACTGCATCATGGGTAAGAAGAGTCGAGTGAAAACCCAGAAGTCCGGCACTGGGGGAGCGGCGACGGCCGCGTCACCCAAGGAGATGATGAGCCTCGTCTCCGAGCTTCTGCAGTGTAGGTCCAAGCTTCCTTGCCTGTCCGGCTGGAGCCATCTCTGTCCCTCCCTGCTGCCAATATGTTTTCAAATCAAACTGTATCATCATCATTGCTTGCACAGGGAAGCCTATGTAAGGCGTTGTATTATCCATGTGTCTACTTTCTCTTCATATTCTTCTAAAAGGGCATTTTTGTAGCTTAACCAGCTATTGCATTTACCACATAGATAAAAAAGGTCTTCTTCTCTCTGTTCTCCGTTACATTAACTGTCTATTGGAAAATAACAAAACACCAAAAACCACCATAATGTTTTTACCAGAGGGGCGACAAACTTTGACCAACACATTAACCGTATCTATTACTGGCACATCTTGTATGCCAGAGAGCTATTATTTCCCCATGAAGGTAAAAAGCTCTTGCTGATCTTGCTTGTGTCTTCTTCGGAATAACGTGCGTTGTGCTCTGTTGTGTAGTGTGTAGCAGCACAGCGCCCTCCCCCGGTAAGGAGTGGGAGGAGTATGTTCAGATCCGCAGCCTTGTGGAGAAGATCCGCAAGAAGCAGAAGGGTGAGACTGACACACACACACACACACACACACACACACACACACACACACACACACACACACACACACACACACACACACACACACACACACACACACACACACACACACACACACCGTTTTTTAATTCAAAACTGAAACTGATTTGTGCAAGTGGACGAAGCTTAGAGCTTTAGATATGTATTTCTACAGTGACCAGTCTACACAGTGTTGATTTGAAACCTTTAGAGACACTTTTTACAGTTTACTAGTGCTGGCTCAGTTTGTGTTCACTGTTAATAGCCAATTACGTGCTTCGAGATCCCCGCTTCCAGCAACACGAAGCAAATATGAAGCGAAAGAAAGAGAAATGCCCTGTTGACCCACCCGTCTGCCATCAGACTTTAGATTAGTAATCTAAAGTTTGATTTGTGAGACTACACAGGAGGAAATATGAACAGCCTTTAAAATCAAGTGTGAGGCCCGAAAGCCTAAGGAAGTCTCAAAAATAATCAGTAGCATGAGATTTGGAAGTGACAGATATTGTTCGATTTTTTGTTTTGTTTTTTTGTGCTGAAATTAATTGCCACTCGTGTGTGCGTATCCTTCTTCCAGGCGTGTCAGTGATGTTTGATGGGAACAGGGAGGATTTCTTCCCTGAGCTGATGGCCTGGGCTAAGGAGTGCGGGGCATCCTGCGAGGGCTTTGAGGTGGCCAGTTTCGGCGAGGAGGGGTATGGCCTCCGCGCCACTCGCGACATCAAGGTGAGCCCAGAAACCAAAAGTGCTCTATAAGATTTCTTGGAACCCAGGAGTCCTGTTCCCCTTTCTTCCAAAAAAACTGCCTGAGCCGAGGCTATGAAGGGCGGCCTTAAGCCCACCGCATTTTCTGTATGCTGTGGGGAATTCCTACCAATGAGACCATGTTGTTACCCTGGCCATGGATTGTGAGCCATGTCATGCTCACAGAAAACCTGTGATAGAATGATTCGTCGGCCAGGTTTTTTTTCCAATTGGGTCTCTCCTGTAAAGCGTGGCATGATTTTATGTCAAAGCAAAATCAAAGAAAGATTCATATTGTGTTTTGAATCATGAGTTTCAGACGACCACGCTTCGCATATATAACAACTCACATTTTTCATGGTTGAATAAACGGTGGGTGGCATGAGTGAATAATTGATTATTCGGATTCGCGGACAGCATCAGAAATGAACACCTTGCTGGTGCCGAATGCGGTAGAAATGTTCCTATTTGCGGCACAAAGTCTTTCCAGCTGCATTGTACCCTAAATATTGAGAGCATGGTTTTTCGTGCATAGAGAATTACGAGGTGTCCGCCTCCATCAAATTTCGTGCCTCCAGCTCTTGACAAAACTTACTTACTTCTTATTTTCTAACACACGTTGCACCCGATGTTGTCGTGCTGCATCGTAATCAGTTTACCCGTAAAACTTCTAATAATAGCCCGGGCGTTTATTTGCTTAAATCACTGAAAGCACCCTGCCTTATTGGGGACCTGCGTCTATTAGGGACAGGCGTTTAATTAATTTAGCACAAAATTCAAACCAGACCGTATCAAAATTCAAACCAGACCATATCAAACCAGACCGCCGTCTCATCCATATAGGGTGGCCATTCGTCCGGCTTTAGGCCGGACTAGGGCTGGGCGACGCCAAAATCGAAGAAAAACGATGAATGTGCCACCGCGCAAATTAAGGCCGCAGTATACTCGCTGCTCCCAAGCAACAGGATTTTAGCCCGGTTGCGCCGTGTCGCGCACCTCTCTTTTTTTTCAGCAGCGCGCGACAAAGCGGAAACAGAAACACGGACGAGTTTGAAGGCACATTTTAATGCGCCTGCTCATTTCCACCGGGGCCGCGCGCCGCGGTCACCGCTGCTGATCGCTGCCACTGCGCCGTGGTCACCGCTGCTGATCGCTGCCACTCTAATCAATGAAAGCATTTCCACCGGGCCGCCGCGGAACGTCTCAGCAGCGTCCCAGGAGCGCCGCGCCTCAGCGCTGTCATTACGTAGCGTTCTATTTTGGCTTCTTCCTTTAAGTTTATATGTTCTATTTTATTGTGTGGTGTAGGCCTATATTTTTTCGCTAATAAACCGTGGTTTTACGTAAGTGCTGTCTACTGTTGTTGTGGTCAAAGACGAGTGAAATTACGTGGCTGGAAAACTCTCAAAGCGGCAGTAAGTTATAAAATACAATTATATAAAATAATCATTAAGTTATTAAGATAGATGCTTACAAACACTATTCATATGAGAACTGCTGCCATACACTGGACTGTTGATGGCTGACCAGGTGTGGCAGTGATGTAGAATAACAGCAATGTAAAGCAATAGACATAATGCTGTATAGTGAGAGACATCCCGGTGAACTAAACCTTAACTGAATGTCTAATGATGTGTAAGAAATTAAAGACACAGGGGTACCAGTATTAGTATATCTCTTCTTCTAGTGTGTAGAAATAGAAAAGTTGGACGCCTTTCCTCAGTGGCGCCACCTCTGTTCAGGAGAAGACTGCAACTACTGTCGTGGCCACCAGCGCGAGTATAAATGGTTACGGCGCTCCCGTGACGTCACATTGTCGCGCGACAGCTTGGGAGCTATTATTTTTATTATTATTTGTATATATTATTTTTTTTAAAACTTTTTTACTTGTTACTAATTTATTACTGGTTGTTTTTCTAAAAGTTAGATTTAAAGAAGCACTA